>APFE030071447.1:3709-30233 GCA_000404065.3 Pinus taeda
GTTGCTTAAGTATATATTGTACACTTCACTTCATCAGCTTACGAGCCCCGGGTTGACAATTTATGATAGCAATTTAGACAACACTAAATTGACCAAACAGTAACTATCCAACAAAAAGTAATCCTGCATGCTAAAGCAGTCCCTTCAAATCAGGGTCTGTATTTGGGACCTTAAGGTAAACCCCTTCCTTCCAATGCTCTAAATTCAAGTCTGTGACCTTTCCACTTCTTCTTCCCATCCTTGGAAGCTTTCTGGTTCACTTTCTACTTTGAACCACTGGACTGCCCTTTCTTATGGCCCACGTTAGGCTACATTGAAAATTTGAAGGATTTAGAAGCCTTGGTGATTCTCACTAGTCTCAAATATACAAACTATAAAATGTTTGTTGATATCGATGTAAAAAATCCAAATTTTCTAGTGGTGTTATATATGGTATTTATAATTTTTGGCAATTTCAAAGGTAAAATAAATTTATACTATAAAATTTGGGAAAATCAATTTTAGAAAAAATGGAAATTGACAAATCTTTTTTTGTGGAAAACCATAGAAAATTAGCCCACTTATGAATATTAGCCCCTAATTTTTTTCCTTTTTGGTTATTAATTTGTGGATGAAAAGAAGTAGAGAACTGAAAAAGACAACCTAAAAACTCCCACAAGGATTTCCAAAAGTGACTAGGAATTCTAGAGTCATGATAAAAAATAATGGTTAATGGTCCAAAATGGATCCAAAAATGTTTGAAGGAATTTTTTGCATTTTTGGGGGCATCAATCGTCTTGTTTCAAGGTTTGAATGTGGTCATTTGTAGATAAAATGTAGTGGACAACCAAATATTACAACCTAAAATTTATCACAACAATTTTCAAAAGTGATGAAAAAATTTGGATTCATAGTGAAAAATGAAAGTCATTGACAACCCAAGAAGGTTTAAAACATGCTTGAAGAAGAGTTGTGAAGCTTTATGAGGCATTAATGGTTGTGCTACAAGGTATGAAGGCTACCATGTTGGAGTTTTTTTGTACCACTGCAAAGATGTAGTCATACTACTATTGGATGGTGAGTAACCATAGATAAAATCCTTAGGGACAGATTCATGAGGCAAGAGGGGACTAAAAAAGGTTGATATGGCTCAAACTTCCTTTTTACAAGGTTTTCTTTGGTTACAATGTGAACATGTCTGGATGTAATATTCCACTTTTTTTACATGCAAGAATAAAAGAAGTACATTTACAAGTGCAACAAAGTTTTTTACACATTAAAATGTCCTCCACATAATGAGGAGTGGGCCTCTTTGATAAAAATAAGGTGATCTAATCGAGTTAGAACACAATTGATCTAACATGTACGGACCACAATGCATAGGGTAACATGGGAAGGGGGGATTGATTAACCATAGTAGGTTGTTGGATGGACTCCATGAAGAAATCAAAGTGAAGGTCTATACAATGTCAGGTTTCTTAGTGCTCACAAGTTTCACATCTAATATCTAAAATGAAAAGGTCATTTTCAAGGGCCATATTAATAATCATACACTTTATTTGAGTTTCCCTTCTTATATGTGATAACTAAATGAAATTGATCAATATACGAAAAATATTTTAAATATCCTTGGTATTTAATTTTAGATTGGGAATCCAAAATCTAAAGGGGTTTATGATTAGCATTTAAGATAGCTTCCATGCCACTGATGTAGTGCTTCCACTGGTTAAATTCTTTAGCAAACGCATAAGCCTCCTTGTTGTCAGTATTTTTGTTGAGTATCATCTTTGTATAAATATCATTATGCTAATTCTATTGATCTCCAAATTACGTTTTAATAATTTAATTAAATACTTACAAGTTGTTTTGTTATAGGTTATCTTGTCTCATTTTATCAATCAACCTCCTAATGGGACCATTCACATCTTATTCACCCTTTACATCATCATTTCATAAAGCCCTATGCATGACTCTCTCATTCCCCACAGTTTCCACCCTAAACTTCATCATGATGCAGGAGCATCCAAGTGCCTTAATGAAAAAAAAAAACTAGCGAAAAAAGACACGCGGACAACCAAGCCAACCATGAACAAAATTCAGTTAGTAAACTAATTTCAGTTAAAAATTCAGTTAAAACTGAATGTATGTATAATAAGATATTAAGAATTCATTAGTGAATGAAGAAACAGGGAGAAAAACATGTGTGTGTGTGAGAGGGTAAAATGTAGTTACTGGAAAATTCTTGATTAAGGCTGAGATGCCTTAAATTGTAACCCATTCTGTAAAGAAAGGAAATGCGTCTTTTTGAACTTATGTCTGTGTATCTTTTTGTTTAAATTGTTTTCCTGAGTCTTTTGCTCACCGATGACCTTGTAACACCTCTCTGTCATGCATTTTCTAAGTGCCCAAAAATACTAGGGTATTGATTTAACAACAATCGCTATTGGTTGAAATTCCGTCGTAATTATATGGATGCGCGTCATGGACCTCTCGTATGATTACTGCTAAGTGCCAAGCTCTCTTGAATACAGATCAATACTTTTGCTTGGATGATTTGGAAGGCAAATGGGGAAGCGGATTCTTCCAGCTGTATCAGCTGCGGTGCCATTGGGGTCCTGCTCTGGAGAGCGTGAAGAACGGAAAAAGGTTTGGGTTTGTTTGTAAGTCATGTAATTATTTGCTCAATTCTGGTGGCATCTGTTGTTGTTGTTTTAACAAAATATCAGACGATAAGGGTTTGTCAGTTGTTGCCCTTTCTTGTTGCAAATTCCGGCGTCGCGTGCACTGTGATTGTGTTCCCAAGGATAGTGGAGATGAAGATGATGTGTTTGCCAATTTATCTTTGCCATAGGACTTGGGGTTTGCTTCAAGAAGTTTCTGTGCAGAAGGCGACTGAGGCTTTTCTGGTCTCTGTTATTTTCTTGAGGAAGATAAGTGGCCATGGAGACCAGGGTTTTGAGAAATTTGACTCGGAAATGAAGTATTCCAAATAAGACAAGTGAGATCAGAGTATCATTTGCGGATAGGCTTCGTGGGCCCATAACCCACAGGCCTCAAGAGAAATTTTATTGGGGAAATGGGATTTTGGGTTCACCCAAAAATCTCGTCCCCATCAAGTGGTATCAGAGCGAGAAAAGATTTCCTACGGAAAGGAGTTTTTGCATGCGAAGAAAGAAGAGGTATAGCTTGCTAAAGATTTGTAAGCTTGTAATTTTTTATTTTATTTTGTGAATGTGAGAAGATTGCAGCAAACCTGGAGTAGGAGTGCTCAATTGGTTCGAGAGGAGAGAACCATAGAGATGCTGAAAGACTAAGATCAGGAGAGAAGCTTCGTAAGGTATCTGGTAGCAAGGGGGACTTGCTATTGCAGAGGTTTGGTTGCAGCTCACATGAAGGTAGTTCCATTGACAAAGTGAAACAGTGGGTAGAATTGCTAAGGAAACGTATATGACCAGGAGGTCATAAATTTTGTACCTCGAGAGTCTGATGCAGGAGCATCCAAGTGCCTTAATGAAAAAAAAACTAGCGAAAGAAGACATGCGGACAACCAGGCCAACCGTGAACAAAATTCAGTTAGTAAACTAATTTCAGTTAAAAATCAGTTAAAATTGAATGTATGTATAATAAGATATTAAGAATTCATTAGTGAATGAAAAAATAGGGAGAAAAACCTGTGCGTGTGAGAGAGGGTAAAATGTAGTTGCTGGAGAATTCTTGATTAAGGTTGAGATGCCTTAAATTGTAACCGAGTCTGTAAAGAAAGGAAATGCGCCTTTGTGAACTTATGTCTATGTATATTTTTCTTTAAATTTTTTTCCTGAGTCCATTTCTCACCGATGACCTTGTAATGCCTCTCTGTCAAGCATTTTCTAAGTGCCAAGAAATATTGGGGGTTTGATTTAACAACAGTCGCTATTGGTTGAAATTCCACCGTAATTATATGGATGCGAGTCATGGACCTCTCGCATGACTGTTGTTAAGTGCCAAACTCTCTTGAATACAGATCAATACTTTTTCCTAGACAATTTGGAAGGCAAACGAGGAAGTGGATTCTCCCGATTGTATTAGCTACGGTGCCACTAGGGTCCTGCTCTAGAGAATGTGAAGAATAACAAAAGGTTTGGGTTTGTTTGTAAGTCGTGTAATTGTTTGCTCAATTCTGGTGGCATATGTTGTTGTTGTTTTCGCAAAATATCAGATGATAAGGGTTTGTCAATTTATTGCCCTTTCTTGTTGCAAATGTCGGTGTTGCGTGCACTGTGATTGTGTTCCCAATTATAGTGGAGACGAAGATGATGCGTTTGCCGATTTATCTTTTCCACGGGAGTTGGGTTTTTCTTCAAGAAGTTTCCGCGTAGAAGGCGGCTGAGGCTTTTCTGGTCTCTGTTATTTTATTGAGGAAGATAAGTGGCCATGGAGACCAGGGTTTTGAGAAATTTGACTCAGAAATGAAGTATTCCAAATAAGGCAAGTGAGATCAGAGTATCATTTGCGGATAGGCTTTGTGGGCCCATAACCCACAGGCCTCAAGAGCGATTTTATTGGGGAAATGTGATTTTGGGTTCACCCCAAAATCTCATCCCCATCACATCATATGAGCCAGGTTTAGTACCAATGCACGCTGGCCTCTTGTTGGACAATGTTCACCTACAGGTTTCTCCATTGTGGCCTATGTTGATCACCTACACATTTCTCTCCTTGCACTTGTGTTGATTCTATAAATTCGGGACTTAGAGAGAGAATCCTGAAACCTCCATTTCCAAAAGCTTCCAGGATCTGTTGTAACCATTTACCTCAGATTAAACTTTTGAATCCTATCCTATCCTACCTTGGAGTTCCCATCCCTTATCCTTAGATATCATCCTCCCATCAACAGTGAATGTCAATCCTAAGATTAGCAAAAGGATAAAAACTCCCAACTTACCTCACTACTCTATATATTTACAACCTTCCATATGCAAGGGGTTGGATTTTGGAGAGTGATTCTAATGTTATGCTGCTATTGTGAGAGTTATCCTTTCACACATTTGGGGTGATTGGAGGTACACTTTGTGACAAAGGAAGGACAATTCAATAACTCAGAGGATCTCTTTTACAAGGTCAACACCTATTTATGGTTGTAACTCACTCCATTTATATCAATATAAAGAGTTATCTTTTTTCCTATATGTGATGTTGATATTTCATATATTTCAATACCATGTTGATCTGTTGAATGAAGTAGATAGATGATGCTACATATATCTCATAGTTTCTTGGCCTGTGTTGTCTGGTTCTGGAGGTTCTAATTTTGGCAACTAGTTCTAGGATTGGAGAATTCAAGCCAAAGAAGGAGCAAAACATATGACAGATTCAAAGTAGGTTTCTTCCACTCATCTACTTCTCTAAGAAAAACATTGGGTCCTTTGTCATTCTCTTGTTCTAGGTTAGCCACCCAACCTAGGGGAGATATTTCTATCTATAGTTATTATCTTGTTCTAGGTTAGCCACCAAAGCTAGGGGAGATATTCCTGTCTCGACTTACTTCCGAATGATCACCTTTCCTCATAAAAGCGGGATTATAGCCATAGACCAACTCACCTCTTCTGCCTCTGATTCATATGTTACTGGAAGTGTCCCTCTTGTGGGGGAAACCCTACAGTCATATCAACATGTCAGAGTTTGATTGTTGAAGGATTCTTCACTCACATGGACCTTTTCCATCCCTCCTCCTCTCCTTCCCTAAATCTCATCTTTGGTATCCTATATCAACATGATATCATCTTCTACTATCCTCACCAATCCATGGATTCTACCAGATAAAACTGACATCCAAATTTTTGGTGACCAAATTCCTCTAAGCCCCATTGAGTTAGATTATGAAGTCATTACTCAGCTTGTGTGGTTTCCTCTTTTGAGTCGCTTAATTAGGTAGACAGATCGCTGGACTATGGTACATCTTCCAATCCTTTCTCGCGTGTATTCCCTACTGATGAAAGCACCATGGAAATCATGATGTCAGACGATGCACCATGGGACAAACATCGCCATCATTCCTCCTTACTTGATTCCATTGAGGATATTCTGAGTGATGTATACTTGCTCAATTCTGTCGATTTTTTTACGAATCCCATGTCCCTTCATGAAGTCAATTTGGAAAAGAACCTTTTGATCGAAGAGATGATACCTCTTGACATTTCCATCAAGCCAATTGTTGTCTAAAATTTGCACATTGGAGCATCTTGTTCTCCATCCGAGATCATAGATATCGAGCCCTTTTCCATGAGTTCTAAGATGTATTTGCCTAGAAATATGAGGAGATGCCAGTTATCGATCCAAATATAGTTGTACATGAAATTAAGACATATCTTGATGCCAAACCAGATTGAAAGCGCCTCCGTCTAGTCCATCCCAAGAAGGTTGTTAGTATTAAGGCCAAAATCAAAAACTGATTGTGTGTCGAATGTAGCCCCTGTCATGAAGAAACAGGGCACCATTCGAGTATGTATCGGTTATCGATATGTGAATCACACATGTATGAAGGAAAACTATCCCACTCTGTTTATTGATCATATTGTTGATGACTGCGCTAGTTGCAAAATTTATTTATTCATGGATGGATTTTCGAGCTATAATAAAATCAAAATTCTCCTGGAGGACCAACCTAAAACTGCTCTTATTTTTCCCTAGGGAACTTTCACTTATAGGAAAATCCCATTCAGTTTAAAGATTTTTGGGGCCACGTTTCAACGTGCCATGGGCTATGCTTTTCATGATATCGAACACATTGTTCTACCATATTTGGATGACCTCCCTACTCACTGAAAACATCAGATTGATCACCAAATGCATCTTCGGGCTATTTTCCCTCGTTATAGACATTATAATATTCAACTTAACCCACAAAATGTGTTTTTTGTGTCAATTATGGTTGAATCTTAGATTTTGTTATATCAAAACAAGGAATTTATATAGATCCATTGAAATTACAAGCAATTTTTCGATTTGCTTGCACCTTCTGCACTAGTTCAACTTCAACAACTTTAAGGGAAATCTAACTTCCTATGGAGATTCATCCCTAATTACACTAAGTTGGCCAAAGGATTTTCTTACTTACTAAAAAAACAGGTTCCCTTCCATTGGGATGATGCAGCTTAGAAATCGTTTGATGCCCTAAAAGATGTACTGGTTTGGGCATCTCTTTTATCCCCCTGACTATCAACACGATTACTTCTTGTATCTTGTTGTTTCCATTTCTACTATAAAAATGGTATTGATCCAAGAACATGATTTAGGGATTGAACATTCCATCTACTATATGAGTCTAAATCTTAATGAAACTGAGATCCGATATTCTCACGTAGAAAAGTGGGCTTTGGCAGTTCAATCCATCCAAAGATTTCTCCATTACATCTTGCTTTCGAAAACTATGGTCATTTCGGATTGCAACCATATGACATACATTTTGTCACGTCAATTGCTAGGGGAAATTACTCGAAATGGATTGTCATCTTACAAGAATTCGACCTGGAATTCATCAAATCCCAGTCGAAGAAATCCATAGATTTCGCGTAACTAATGTGCAATATCCCTTCCCCTGATTCAGAATCTACATCTAAAGATTATATTCCCAACAACTCATTGTTTCTAAACTCATCATTTGACCCCTAGTATGGAGGTTTCCTAATTTATCTCCAAACCAGACTTTCCAATCTAATACCTCTCGCTCAGAGCAGCGACATATTCATTACCAAGCCCAAAATTACATTATTAGTGGCAACACTCTTTACTGTTGTGGTATCAATACGATCTTATGAAGGTGCCTCACACTTGAGGAGGCTGAGAAATTCTTAAATGAATGCCACTTGAGGGCATGTGGTGAACATTTATTTGGTTATGCTCCCACCCAAAAAAAATTACATGTTGGTTACTTATGGCCTAGTAGGCCTTTATATTTTATGTAAAATTTTTAATGAAATAGACTCCATCCTCGCTATCCATAAATTTCATGTGTGCCAGATATATGATCATAAGGCTCGTGCTCTGCCCTCTCTGTTGCATCATGTTGTCATTCTTGGTCCCTTTGTGAAATGGGGTATTGATTTCATGACATGTAACCCTCACTCGGACGAGGGTCATGGTTATATTATTGTCATTGTTGACTACTTTACTAAGTGGGACGAGGCAATGCCTACATTTAACAAAATATGTGAAACAGATGCATACTTATTTTTCAGCCAAATCATCACATGGTTTGGTGTTCCACAAGAAATAGTTACGGATCAAGGAAAAACATTCCAAAATCGTATGATGACCGAACTAACTTCTAAGCTGGGACTCTCCCTTGAAAGTTCCACTCTCTACTATCCTCGAGCTAATGGATAGGTTGATGTTGTCAATAAAGTTCTTAAGATGATGCTTCAACACATGGTAGGGGTCCACAAATTAGACTAGCATTTTCTCATTTATGTTGCTTTGGGGGCATACCAAACTTTAGTCACAACGTCTACTGGGTTCACACCCTTTTAGTTGGTGTATGGTCTGGAAACTAGTCTCCCAATTGAATGCGAAATTCCATCATTGAAACTAGCCATCGAACTTCTTCTTTCCACTTCCGTAGAGGAGGAGTGTCTTTTACATCTGACTCATTTATATGAAACCCAATGCGATGCTGCTATAGCTAATGAAAGCTCATAAAAGACGCATCAAGGTGCAATATGACAAGAGTGTCAAGCATCATGTCTTCTTGGAAGCAAACCTTGTCCTATTATATGACCAAGAGTCTAATAAGTTAGGTCTACGGAAGTTTCAACCCATGTGGTTAAGTCCATACATTATTAATTGAGTCCTTGCAAAAGGGGCATACGAGTTAGTAAATCTTGTTGGAGTTCCCTTGGTGTAGCCTAGAAATGGGTTGTACCTGAAAAAATATTATGCTTGACCTCAAGTGTAGTTTTCACTATGTACATATTGTCTATTGGTTTCTCCAGTGCGTTTGCAGTGTCTATTTTCAGAGTTTCACACGGTTTCTCTTGATCCCCTTTTATGTTTGGTTTGCAGATGTAGGTATCTCTTTAAATTTTATCAGTTATGTTAATGGTGCCATTTGTAGTACTCATAATCTATCTTTAATAGCGTGAGTTATATTTTCTCTGAATTGTGAGTTAGTGAGTCTGCAAGGGATTTTTATTGGTCACTCCACCAACAACATCGTTGAGTATAGCGCAGTGGTCGAGCTACTTTTTGATGCTATTGCACATGGTATTCATTTTTTAGTCATCATACTTGACTCACAACTAGTAGTACTTGACTTGCCGGTGTATATTCTGTTAGAAGTCCCACCATATTATGCATGGTTTTAAAAGTACTCCTTCTAAGAAGAAACCTTGATTTCATACCATATGAACACATTTCTAGAAATCTAAATACATTGATAGATGCCCTAGCTAATCATGTTTTAGATATACATTTGCAATGAATGTAATTAATTTTCATTTCACATCGCATCATATTGAAAATACTATAGAAACCCAAAAACATTAAAATATATATAAGTGTGTTTTACAAAAAAATTTGCCCAAGACACATATGGCATGAGACGCCGTTGGTAAATCAGACTGACTTCATATCAATGATAGGAATCATGTTATATCTTACAGCATTGAGATGAGACATCATGCAAGGAGTGGGTCTTGTGACTATATTTCAAGCTTTCTCTCATGAAATTCATGTCATCGCTGTCAAAAGGATTTTCAAATACCATAAAGGGAAAACAGATTATGGACTATGGTATGCTAAAGCAGAGAGTTTATATTGAAGGCCTATACTGATGCTTATTAGGAAGGCAATATTGATGATAGGAACAACACCTATGGTGTAACATTCTTTTTGGGAAATTTCTTAGTGTCCTAGGTCAGCGAGAAACAAGACTCCATTTCTTTATCAACTACTGAAGTAGAGTATATTGCAGATCCCACTTCCTGTCCACAAATTCTATGGATGAAGTAGATCTTGAAGGACATTAAGGTAGAGTTAACTGATCCAATTCCAATAATGTGCGATAATACTAGTGCCATCACCATCTCTAAGAATCTTGTCATGCACTCAAAGACCAAGCACAATCCTATCAAGTTCCATTTCTTAGAGAAATATGCATTAGACAATGACTTTCAAGATGTTTCTGCAAGCTTAATTCAAGGTAGCAAAGTAGAGGAATTGGATTATCATTTGCATGATAACTTGTTGTACCGTCTTGGAAATATTTGTATTCCACAGGGAGAAAGAGTCAACATCATAAGAGAGGCACATACTTCTCTTATTGTTGGTAATTTCGGTGTAAGTAAGACAGTGGCACATCTACAGAGGTATTGTTATTGGCCTCATATTCTTGAAAGTGTGTCGTGTTTTATTAAAGGATGTTCATTATGTGCAATCAGTAAGCCTAGCAATAGGAAATTAGGATTGTACACACCACTTCCGGTTCCTTCATGACCATGGCGGAGTGTTTTTATGGATTTTGTAGGAGGTCTTCCATTGTCAGAAAGAGGCCATGATTATATGTGTGTAGTTTTGGATAGGTTCAAAAAAATGTGTATTTTGATGCTATGTAAAAAGATAATTATAGCTGAAAAAACTTCTTAGTTATTGTTTCAAAATGTATGGGTGCATTTTGGATTGCCCACATCCATTGTTAGTGTTCAAGATTCTCGCTTTTTTGGGAATTTTTGGTCAAGCTTGTGGAGATTCATGAACACCAAATTGAAAAAGAGTACAACATTTCATCCGCAAACAGATGGTCAAACAAAGGTGGTGAACAGGGTGGTGATACATCTTCTTCACGGGTATTGCAGCAAGCATCCTAAGTTGTGGTATGAACATTTTCACTACATTCAACATGCTTACAACTGGGCCAAACACTCTTCAACTCAAACATCGCCATTTGAAGCATGTTTGGATACTTGCCTAAGTCTCCTTTGGATTTAATTTTTGGAAAGGATTTTGATATTGATGGTCATAGTGACATAGAGAAAGCAAGAAGGTTCATTAAAAAAATCCAATTGGTACACCAAAGAGTTCAGGAACAACTGGAAAAGAGCAAAGGCAAGTACAAGCAAGGCATGTCAAGCATCATTTTAGATCACAAGTTCCAAGTCAGTGATGAAGTTTGGCTTCACATTAGCAAAGAGAGGCTCCAAGGAAAAGGAGAAAAGCTAAAAACAATTAGATATGGTCCATTTAGAATTTTGGAAAAGATTGGTAACAATGCCTTCAGGTTGGATTTTCCTTCATATATGCAAGTTTATGTTGTTGTTAATGTTGAGAACTTAAGGTTGTATGAGCCTCCTTTTATAGAAGATCAAGGAGAAAATGTCCAAATTCCTTCCATTGAGGAATTTTCTCCTGAATACCTTGATGAACTATGACAAGTCACCATTCTTGACAGAAGAACAAGGTCTTCAAAACGGAGGAGTGTGGACTACCTTTGAGTGGGGCTCAAGGGAAAAATTCCTTCAAAAACCAAATGGATCGAGATTGGAAAGTTAAGGGAACTGTACCCTCACCTACTGGATAGCTGAAAGTGATATTTTGGGGTCCAAAAGGCTTCCAACTGGGAGGAATGATCAAGTCCTTAAAAAATAGCTCAAAATTAAAAGTTGTCCGATAGGTGTGGAACTTGAACGACCGTGTAGTTCTGATCATCCTGAATCCAGTGCAACTTGTTTCACACAAAATAGACAAAGTATGCTCCCATAATCATGTTTTGTTCACTTTCCCAAACAGGGAATTTTTGCGAAAAATTAGCAGCCCAGTCAGTGGTCCGTACTGCGGACATAGCACTAATTGCGCAGGTCTATGTGGTAGTTTGACTGGTCAATGATCTTCGGTGAATCATGTTGTGCCAAGAGCCGGTTCTGGATTGGGTGCATTTGGCGTATTTTTATTAATTGGTTGGTGGCCAACCACAGGCTGGCATGTGGCCCAGCCAGAGGCTGCCATGTGGCAGCCCAAGGGCCACCAAAATTTTGGGTTGAGTTCCGAGCAGCAGTAGTGGGGATCAAACACACGACCACCATACTACGAGACAAGCCACATACCAACATGCCATCACATAAGTCTTAACATATAATAGTTTCAGCATATATTTAACTTGTAAGGGTGTGCCAATCCGAGGAAGGGACCAATGTGTGGGGGCCATCCCTTGGGTACGCGCCACAATATAACCACCAGCAAATAGAGCGGGGGGTAGGTCGTTGGCCTTAGCCCCAGCCACATGGCCCCCACATGGCCACGATTTTAGATTATAGACATTAGAGGACATTTAAAGTGTCCGACAATTTCGCCTGAAAATCAGCAAAATTGTCGCTCTATTAGTGCAATTTGGGGAGAATTTGTAGGATGGTGTCGGATTTTGGGGAATTTGCAGTGCGATTAGCAGAAAACTTGGAAATGCCATAACTACTTCAGTTTTTAACCAAATGAGGAGCAAAAAGAGGCTACAGAGACAGTTTTGGGCATTCTGGAGCCATTGGAACAAGTTTCAGAGCTCTCTGAGCATTGAAAACTATTATATTCACACTTTTGAGCATAATAGAGAGGGCCAAGCCATTGGAAGCTAGACCAAGGAGATGTAGCCCAGGAGGGGTGAATTACTTCATCATGTGTTGTTGTGATACTATTTATGGCGATGTTCATGTTTGTTATATGCCACTGTTCAGTCATTTGTTTATGTTAATTTGCACATAAAATTTACATAAAAACACTCAAAACTCATTTTTATACGTGGGTTGAGTTCCGAGCAGCACCAGTGGGGGTGAAACCCATGACCACCATATAATGAGACAAGCCACATACCAACACGCCATCACATAACTCTTAACATATAACAGTTTCGGCATATATTTAACTTGTAAGGGCAAGCCAATCCGGGGAAAGGGCCAATGTGTGGGGGCCATCCCTTGGGCACGCGCCACAATATAACCATCAGTGAACAGAGTGGGGGTTCGACTGGCAGGGGCAGGCCGTTGGCCTTAGCCCCAGGCACGTGGCTTGCACATGGCCACGATTTTCAAGTGATAGGCGTTAGAGGACATTTTAAGTGTCTGATTATTTCACCAGAAAATCAACAAAATTGTCGCTCCATTAGTGCAATTTGGGGTGAATTTGTAGGATGATGCCAGATTTTGGGGAATTTGGAGTGCAATTAGCAGAAAACTTGGAAATGCCATAACTGCTTCAGTTTTTAACCAAATCAGGAGCAGAAAGAGGCTACACAGACGATTTTGGGCATTTTGGAGCCATTGGAAGAAGTCTTAGAGCTCTCTGAGCATTTTAAACTAGTGTATTCACACTTTTGAGCATAATAGAGAGGGCAAAGCCATTGAAAGCTAGACCAAGGAGATGTAGCCCAGGAGGGGTGAACTACTTCATCGTGTGCTATTGTGATACTATTTATGGTGATGTTCATGTTTGTTATATACCATTGTTCAGTCATTTTTTTAGGTTAATTTGCAAATAAAAGTTACATAAAAACACTCAAAACTCATGTTTTATACTTGCAATTAACCTCATGAATCCTTAAGCACTTTTAACATAATCTGAAAATAAATTTAGTACAACAAACTAATTATCCCAATCAGATAAAGGTAGGATGGTCTTTAGCTTTTGGCGGGAGTGAGTTCGAGCGATGGTGGTTTTCGGGGGGGGGAGTGGAGGGTCTGAAATGGATAGGGAGTGGACACGTAGCACTACCAGAGTTTTTAAAACAGATTTTCAGACCTTTCACCGCCCTCCCCTTGGTTAAATGTCGAAGGGGCAAGGGCGGGGTTGCGAAATGTTTCCCTACCGTTGACCTAGGTGGAAGTGAGATCTCGGCGGTTGATTGATGCATCCTTATTGCATAGATGACAAAACATCAAATCAAGTCAACTTTATTACAAAATATGATTAATTACTTAATCAAGCTTAAACTAATTAAATGACAAATTAACCATAATATGTGACATTTAAACTAGCAAGCATTTTTACATATTTCTTGATATTTTTCAATTTCTTTCAATATTTTTTTATCATTTTTATATTTTCTCTTTTTATATCTCTTTTCATTTTTATTTCTTTTATTGTTTTTCTTTAAAATCTTATATATATTATATATAAATATATAATTTTTTTTCTTTATTTTTTTGCAACAAATAAATATAAAATACAAAGTAAGTTACAACACTAACAGTGGTTGTTTCAAAATAATTGTTCCATCAAAATGGTTCATATCACCCAATCAATTATTGACTCATTACAGTTATAATATTTTGTTGACCTTTGAGCCAATTGTTGTCATTCGCCAAGATCCACCAGCCAATTTTGGAACATGTCCATTGGTTGGGGTTTGGTTGGCGGTTATAACCACTGGTCGATAGAAAAATTAAAACATACTACCCCATTTTATTGTTGGAAATAGTAATCCCAACCACCACAATAAACAGCTTGACAACAACCATACTTGTCAAATATATTTTTGCAGGTTGCGTCTCTGTTTGAAGATGGAAGGACTGAAGCCAGGCATGAACCATTCCAAAACGCAGCAAGGAATTTAAAGTAGTCAATGTACTTTGGTAAATAGATATGGGCAAGCATTCATTTAGCTACTATTGCCCACACTCCAGAAACACCTGCGCGATTCTGATTCCACTCAACAACAACATCATATTAATTTCGCTCTATCATGAATTAAATGTAAAAATTGTATGTTGAGTTATATATGAATGTAAAAGTCATTTTGTAAGAGGTTAGAGAAAAAGAGTGCAAGTCTCTGGTAGAAAATGGTGGAGCAAATTTTGGTGGGCGCGTGAAGACAACAGTTACAGTATTTTACTTTACTGTGCGTTATTTCACGTGAAATTTTATTTTTTACTTAGTGAATGATCCGCACCTCATGTGAATGTATTTTCATGTTTTAGGAAAATTTTGGTGGGCACGTGAAAACAACAACAGTTACAATATTTTACTATGTGTTATTTCGTGTGAAATTTTAGTTTTTACTTAGTGAATGAGCCATAGCCTCATGTGAATGTATTTTCATGTTTTAGAATATAATACTATGTTTATATTGTGTTTCTCCAAACCTAATTTGTTATTTTTTCCCTGAGTAAATATTATTCCTAAGTCTGAAATAGCTCCGCGGTGGGCGAAATCCAAGTCTATGAAATAGCTTTGTCGTGCGTGAAGGTAGTTGCATGAAATCAGCTCTGCAGTGCGCAAAGCTAACTGCGCGAAAGTAGCTTCGCGAAAGTCAAAGACCTCTGCCCCGAAATCAACTCCGTGAAAGTAGCTTCGTGAAAGTCAAAGACCTCTGCTCCTCCGCGAAAATTAAATTCCCTAATTATTTCTAACATGGTAACATAGTAGGTTAAACTCTGTTAGTGTAAAACAAGTGTTTTTACTAATAGTGAAAATTATTTTGAGTGCGCATTATTTTTTAGCATATTTACCAGCAGGTAGAAAGTTGTTTTTACACTCAAAAATGGCAACATCAAGCACAATCTTGACTAATCCTCAAATACCTCAATTTAATGGCCAAAATTATGATTATTGAGCTATTACAATGAAGGCCCTGTTTTCTTCTCAAGACATTTGGGACTTGGTGGAGAATGGTTTTCAAGAACCAGCAGATGCAGCAGCATACAATGCCTTATCTCAACAAGAAAAAGATTTGTTAAGGGACAACAGAAAGAAGGATTCAAAAGCCCTGTTTTATATTTTCCAAGCAGTTCATGAAAGTATTTTCCCAAGGGTTGCAGCATCGACGAAGTCCAAGCAAGCATGGGACACCCTCCAGACATCCTACCAAGGCATGGGAAAAGTCAAGACAACAAAGCTGCTAATGTTGAGGAGAGATTTTTAAACACTTTGTATGAAAGAGTCTGAAGATATAGACTCATTTTTTGCACATGTAAGTGGGTTGGTTACTCAAATCAGGTTTCATGGTGAGACATTTGAGGAAAGAAGAATAGTTGAGAAAGTTTTGAGAAGTTTGCTAGCAAGGTTTGAGGCCATTTTTGTGGTCACAGAAGAGACAAAGGATCTCTCACAGTTCTCAGTGGATGAGCTTAATGCATCACTAATTTCTCATGAATATAGACTGAATAGAGTAGCAAGCTCCTCATTGGAGCATGCCTTCAAGACACAAATATCATTTGGTCAAGGTTGAGGAAGAGGAAGAAGCCCACACAGAGGTAGAAGAAGTAGCCCTTCAAGCTCAAATGGAAGAGGCAACAATCAAAATCCAAGTCAAGGCCCAAGCCAAAATCAAGCACAAGGTCAGAGGTATGATAAATCTCAAGTTCAATGTCATTACTGTAAGAAGTATGGTCATTATGCAAATGAATGTAGAAAGAATCAATATGAAATTAGTAACAAACCAAGTGTAAATTTCACAAGAGAGAATTAGAACCATGATAGCATGTTTTTAGCTTGTAATGTAACACAAGAAAAACAGAGTGATATATGGTATCTAGATTCATGGTATAGCAACCACGTGTCAGGAAACATAGAAATGTTTTCTGATCTAGATGAAAGTGTGAAATTTGAAGTGACATTAGGGACTGATAGCAAAGTCTCTGTCATGGGAAAAGGAAGATTTAATATCCTAACAAAGAAGGGGGAGAAGAAATACATCTCAGATGTTTACTTTGTCCCCAGTCTGAAGCATAACCTCATGAGTGTTGGACAACTCATGCAAAATGGCTACAATGTCTTCTTTAATAATGATGTGTGCACAATTTTGGATAGGCCTCCAAGGAGACATCTAATTCCAAAGGTTCAAATGATAAACAATAGAATGTCTCCCCTAAAAATAATATCAGATTTGGAGAAAGAAGGTGCACAAGCACAACTATCTATGAACTTACAAGAAGATGGAAGAAAAGAGGCAGCTATCAAACAAGTAAACTTTCAAGCAAAGGTAAAAGATGAAAACTGGTTATGGCATTTGAGATTTGGACATCTCAATTTTGGAGGTTTGAATTTGCTGCATAGGAAAGACATGGTGAAGGGTTTACCACTCATAGAAAAACCGGACAGCATATGTGAAGGATGTATCTTGGACAAGAAACATAGAGAGACATTTCCAGTAGGAAAGTCAGTGAAGGAAAAGGCACATTTGAAGATTGGCCACACAGATTTATGTGGACCAATGTAGACACCATCAATTGGTGGCATCCACTATGTATTGACCTTCATAGATGACTACACAAGGAAGACATGGGTCTTTCTCCTAAAACAGAAAAGTGAAGTGTTTGAGCGCTTTCGCCAATACAAGTCTCTTGTTGAGAAGCAAAGTGGACACTATATCAAAGTCTTTAGGACTAACAGAGGTGGAGAATACATCTCAAATGACTTCCTTCAATTTTGCAGGGAGCATGGAATTCATAAGAAATTTACAACAAGATATACACCCAAGCACAATGGTGTGGAAAAAAGGAAGAATAGGACCCTTATGGAGATGGCAAGGAGTATTTTGAAGGCAAAGCATTTGCAAAATGACTATTTGGCTGAATCTATCGCTTGTGCAACATATATCTTGAATAGATGTCCAACCAAAAGCATCCCGAACATTGTTCCTGAAGAGGCATAGAGTAGAAGAAAACAAAATGTCACTCACATGAGAGTTTTTGGATGTGTGGAATATGCACATGTCCCGAATGAGTTAAAGAAGAAGTTGGATAGCAAGGGGGAGAAATGTATATTTGTTGGATACAGTGATGAATCCAAGGCATATAAGCTCTACAATCCATCAACCAAGAAGTTCATAATTAGCATAAATGTGCAGTTTATAGAAGAGGAAGCATGAGATGGAAGTTTAGAAAAGACAGTCAATGTCAAAGCATGTATACCACATGAGGACAGAGAGGAATTAACAGCACCAAGTAGTTCCTCAACTGTGACTCCCTCTACTCCTATTCAAGCGCAGCAAAGCAGGCGACAGGCAATGCCATCAACAAATAATAGGACAGTTTCACGCAGCCAAAAAAGTGCTTCTCCAATCACACCGTGAAGCGCAACACCAAGTGACATGTCAAGCCCATCTTCAACAAGCACAAGAAGGCCTAAATTCAGAAATTTAAATGAAATTTATGAGCAAGATGAAGTTGATAGTAGCACAAGTCTGAATTCCTTATTTGAATTATTTTGTCATGTAGATGACCCAATCCACTTTGACGATGCAGTCAAAGAATAAAAATGGGTTGCGGAAATGGAGGAAGAAATAGAAGCAATAGAAAGGAATGAGACATGGGAATTAGTGAGACTTCTGAAAGGAAAACATGTCATTAGAGTGAAATGGGTCTATAAGACCAAAAGAAACATTGAGGGAAATATTGAAAGGCACAAAGCAAGACTAGTTGTCAAAGGATACAAGCAGCCGCATAGAAGAGATTACGTAGAGATGTTCACGCCAGTCGCACGGATGAAGACAGTGCGCATAGTTGTGACGATTTTCGCGCAACACAAATGGGGAGTGTATCAAATGGACGTAAAATTAGCGTTCTTGAATGGAGTGCTGAAAGAGGAAGTGTATGTCTCGCAACTGCCTGGTTATGAGATTGAAGGCCAAGAAGACAAAGTATATTGGTTGAGGAAAGCTCTTTATGGGTTGAAGCAAGCACCGCGCGCATGGTACAGCAGGAAAGATGCCTACTTGTTGGACAATGGTTTCGACAAATGTGATGGTGAGCCTACTCTCTACATCAAAGAGAGCGAAGGTAAAATTCTCATTATCATCTTATATGTAGATGATTTGATTTTTTCAAGCAGTGATGATTTCCTCATTATTGATTTCAAAAAAGTCATGAAGAGTGAATTTGAAATGACTGACTTGGGATTGTTAAGATATTTTTTGGGCATAGAAGTGAGGTAAACAAAAAATGGCATTTTTATCTCTTAAGCAAAGTATGTGGCAGAAATTTTGGAGAGGTTTAAAATGCAGAATAGCAAGTCCACACCAACTCCAACTATCATAGGGTTGAAGTTGAGAAAAGAACATTGCAGCAGCAATGTCAATCCAGCATTATACAAAAGCATGATACGTAGCTTGATGTATTTGACCGCCACTAGGCTGGAAATAATGTATGCAGTAAGTTTGGTGTCAAGGTTCATGGTGACACCCAAGGAGACACCTTGGCAAGTAGCGAAAAGGATCCTGAGGTATGTCAATGGGACAAAACAGTATGGCGTTTTGTACACAACAACCAGTGATTTCAGGCTGGTTGGTTACACTTACAGTGATTGGGCAGGCAGTGTTGATGACAGAAAGAGCACGTTAGGATATGTTTTTCATTTGGGTTTTGTTGATGCCTCGAAAATCGCTGCAACAACATTGGGGGATAACCACCCGGTCCGGACCTTAGTACAACTCCTTTTCCGTTTGGGATGGTGGCTTTGACTGGATATAACGGGACCAGTTTCCCGATAATGAATAAAGGAGCTGTACTAAGGTCCGGACCGGGTGGTTATCCCCCAATGTTATTGCAGCGATTTTCGAGGCATCAACATTTCTGGCGCTAGAAGGAGGGCCTGAACCTCCACTATGAATGGCGAGTAAGCCAACACCTACAAACCATTCAAAGAGTAATTCACCCTCCACCTCTCCTCTAACATCTCGTTCGCATTCTGAATCACCAGTATCCAGACGGGACGAGGAAGAATCAACCACTACTACTCAATTACATCATACTTCAGAACACTTAAGTCCGGAGTCCCCTGAAGTTCAATCCATCATCCAGAAACTTCAAGGCTTCTCAATTTTGCCTCCTAGATCTGAAGTATCACAAGGCAGTCAGACTTCGCAATTCCGCTTACCTCCTCACCTTACCAGACTCCAACCAAAGCGAAAAGCTAGGTATTGAACCACCTGAGTTTCCTTTACCCGAAAGGAAAAGGATTAAAAAGACCGCTGAAGGCTCTGGTAGCGAAACCTTTTCTCCATCATCTTCCATTTCATCATCACCTGTGCGAAGTCAAACACCCACTTCACCACTACATATCGTTGTTCACCAAAGGACTTCATCTCAAACATCACAATATTTTCATTCTGTACTTCCACCTCCCCCTCAAGCACCTGGAACACCACGGGCAATCGCTGGTACTCCTAAAATGGCTCAAAGACCATGGAGAAGTCCTGGTGCGGTCACCATCCCTGTGCCTTTACATCCGTTACCCGATTACCCCGAAAAATGGCTGCCCAAGTTCAATCCAGATGCCGGAACCTCGGCAGAAGAACACAAATAATTTTATGTTGTCAGTCAATTTAAAGGGAGTCACTGAAGAAGATGTGGTAGTTAGATTGTTTCCCTATACACTACAAGGATATGCAGGGTCTTGGTATTTTTTCTTGCCCTCTGGATCCATCACAAGTTGGAATATCTTCCAGGAACAATTACTCACCAAATACGTCGATGATAGATCCTTGGCTACACTTATCCATGACCTTTCCAATTTAAGGATTGAGTCAAGAGAACCCATTAAGGAGTTCAACTCCTGATTCAACAAACTCTTGAACAAAATCCCCACCGATGATAAGCCAAGTGAACAAGTCAGAAGCGAGTGGTATATCACTACCTTACCCTCAAACATAGCCATTTTTGTGGACAGGGCTAAACAGCCTACATTGGCCGAAAACATGAAGGAAGCGCTCGCTGTTGAAAAAAGTGTAATCGCCTTGGAAAAGAAAACTGCCCTGGAAGAACGAAAATCTAAAAAAATTTCCTTTAAAGATGACTCGAAGAAAAAGATCACTAAGGATCCATATGACATGGAAGGCCTTCAAAAAGTCCTTAAAACCATGTCGAACGAAATGGTTGAGATTAAGAAGCAAGTATCAGAGTCCTCAACGAAGAAACCATATAGGAATTTCAAAAAACCCGAGTCCAAGCCCCCAAATGTCATATCTTACGCAGATTCGGATCCTGAGGAAGAAGAAGAGGAAGAAACAGTTACACCATCCGAAGAAGAAGAAGAGGAAGTAGTTGAATGCCACAGGATGTGGGACTTTATACTCCATAATTCCGATACTGACGCTGAGTAAGAAGCCTTTCCTGTCACTACAAGGAGTAAAGCTACTCCCGAAACTGTTCAAGCTAATCCAAAGAAAAGGAGTGCTGGTACTAATACTGCAAAGGAAAAGGTACCCGCAAGGAATCCAGCCGCGACAGTATCTCAGAATCAGCCGTCATCCTCCAATACACCCTCGTCATCTAAGACATTGGTAGTTTCTGATTCGATGGATTATAATATCATCGATGACATGAAGAAAACTAAGGCAAACATCACCATGTTTGAGCTTAGTAAATTAAAACATCAACAAAAATTACTTCTCAAAGAACTTAACGTTGTTCCTTCTTCACCTCTTCCCAGCACTAAAGCTGCAAGCGACTCAGGACAACCACCTTCTGGTAGAGTTGAGGCAACTAACACAATTCTGATTGGAGATAGATCAAATTCCCATACCCCTCCTTTCCTCTTAACATATGAAATTTACAATCGAAATCTACATAACTGCTTAATTGATTATGGGGCATCATCTAATATAATGTCTGCTTCAGTTTGTTCTAAACTGAATATAAAACCCCAGAAATCTTCTATTCACATTGTGCAGTTAGATAGAACTAAAGTTCAAGTTCTAGGGGAAATAAACTTTGTAACGATCAGGTTATCAGCGTATCCACGAATAGTCCAAAGGATTGACATCCTAGTCGCCGATATACCTGAATTCTATGGGTTGATTTTAAGCAGGGATTGGTAAGAAAAGCTCCATGGGTATATCTCCACCGATTGGTCCCATATGTGGCTCCCCTATAAGGGCAAGCCCAATCAAATAAAGATCGATCGAGAGAAACATATGACCCACACTGTTACAGAATTTGAACAAGAAAATCAACCGATTGCGTTCAACAACAATATCTTAGGGAATTATTCTTTTGAGTCATTTTTTGGCAATTATATTGTCCAGCCATCTCCTTTCTCAATTAACAATTCCGCATCGCAAATTGAAAATTTTTCGCAGACCGACAGGTCTAAATGTGTTAATGTTACTGAGAATTTTGTAAGTAATATTGTAGATAATTCTTTATTTTGGTCTTTATATTTTGATGGATCCAAGTCTAGTGAAGGATTAGGAGCAGGATGTATTTTGGTTAGCCCGCAAGGAGAAAAAAAAATGCTGTCCTGTAGATTAGAGTTTGAATGCACCAATAACACAGCTGAGTACGAAGCATTAGTCCAAGGACTGTACAAAGAGATCGACCTCAAAGTCCAATACTTAAAGGTCTTTGGAGATTCTGAGATTATTGTTAAACAGGTAAGGAATACAATTCATTGTCTTTCGAACCATCTCCAACATTATCAATCGCTAGAACAAGAGCTCACTTCCCATTTTTTAGCATTCAATATTTCTTCCATTCCCAGGTCGCAAAATTCGGCAGTTGAATTGCTAGCCAATGTCGCTTGCAAGCTACTCCCTTCCGAAGACTATAGTCCAGATAGGTTTTCAGTAGAATTACTTTTTAGGCCATCCATTCCTGACAATGTAACCAATTGGAGAGTATTCAACCACGATGAAGACATTTTAAAACAATTTCTGACCTCCGAAAAATCCCTATGATAACAAATTCATCGAGGATGACGACAACGATAATTTCAAAGCGGATAAACATGAGGAAAAAATCAATCCCAAACGCGTGGTGAAGCTTGAAAGGAACCTTACCGAATTAAAGACAGGTTTAAACCTGTGTCCAATACAAAAGCTCCAGAGCTCTAACTAAGGTTTGAATTGATAAACCATGGCACCGAACAAAATCCTCAAAACATTAATTTAGGATTAGGACTTTCCATAGAGGAAAAGGAAGCATTCATTAGTCTGTTACGAAAGAATAAACATGTTTTCGCTTGGAAATATGACGATCTAAAAACGTATGATACATCTACTATCCAGCACACTATCCCGATGCTTCCCGAACAGAAACGAGTTCAACAAAAGTTGAGAAAAATACATCCAAACTTAGAGGGTCAAATAAAATCGGAACTCAATAAAC
Organism: Pinus taeda; assembly: GCA_000404065.3. Taxonomy (NCBI): domain Eukaryota; kingdom Viridiplantae; phylum Streptophyta; class Pinopsida; order Pinales; family Pinaceae; genus Pinus; species Pinus taeda. Next base: position 26,749 of record APFE030071447.1, read on the forward strand.
CCTTGAAAGCTAAGATTATTTTTCCCGTACGACACTCAAACTAGGTCTCCAATATGGTACCAGTTAGAAAGAAAAATGGCGACATAAGGATTTGTATTGATTTCATAAATTTAAATAAGGTAAGTTTAAAAGATAACTTCCCATTACCCACTATGGAGCAGATACTCCAATCAGTGGCAGGCTCAGAGTTAATGTCCTTTTTGGACGGTTTTTTAGGATATAACCAAATTTTAGTCCATCCTGATGACCGACTCAAAACCACATTCAGAACAAAGTGGGGAACGTATGTATATCAGAAAATGCCTTTCGGACTTATTAATGCAGGAGCCACTTTTCAAAGAGCAATGGATATCGCTTTCAAAGGGTTAGTTAATAGAACAGTAGTCGTCTATTTAGATGACATTACTGTATTTTCTAAAGAGAGATCCAACCACTTGCATGATTTAAATCAAATCTTTCAGCGCTGTAAGAAATATGGTATTTCTTTAAACCCTAAGAAATCCTTTTTCGCTCTTGATGAAGGTAAGCTCCTAGGCTTTATTGTTTCTAAAGATGGCATTTATATCGATCCGGACAGGATTAAAGAAATCTCTGAAATCCCTTTTCCTCGCAATAAGAAATCCATGCAGTCATTTTTAGGCCAAATCAATTTTGTCAAGAGATTCGTTCCAGACTTTTCTCAGATTATTTTGCCACTTCAAACTATGATTAAGAAAAATTCAGTCTTTAAATGGGGATCGCCAGAAAAGGAAGCGTTTGAATTAATCAAACAATCAATAATCAATGCCCCTCTAAACAACTCCAAATTTTTCTATCATTTTACATTGTAACCATCGCATCCGTTTCTCTTATGCTGGCAGTACTTACACAGATTAATAGCACAATTTGGAAGCACCAAATTTCATTCTAATAGTTCAAATCCTTCAAGGTGCAGAACTAAATTACTCCGAAGTAGAAAAACAAGCCTTTGTTGTATATAAAGCAGTTAAACATTACAGACCCTTCCTTTTAAAAGCCCATACAAAGGTTATAGTCCCTTTCTCCTCAGTTAGGCAACTATTAATCCAAAGAGAATTGGGAGAAAAAAGGGCAAATTGGGTAACAACACTTCAAGAATATGACCTAGAGATCAAGCCAGCAAAGATTGTTAGAGGCCAAGGTTTTTGCAGGTTATTGGCATGAGCATCTAACATTCCGGAATCAAGTGATATAGATCAATTTGAAGTGATCAACCAGATAAGTATCATTGACTCTGAGTCACAGTATGTTGATTTAATATTTTATTTAAAAAACGAACATGCACCTCCCAACCTATCCTACAAAAGCAAAAGGGCCATAAGATTGAAAGAATTTTTTTTTACCATTATTGATGATGTGCTTTTTAGGCAAAATAATGATTCAAGTTTATTGAGATGCCTTGAAAAACCTGAAGCACAAAAGGTTTTGCAAGAATTACATGATGGACCAGCAGGAGGCCACTTTGGAGTTGATACAACAGCTCACAAAGTCATCCATGCTGGATATTATTGGCCCACTCTGTTTATAAATGCTCATGAATATGTAAGGAAATTCCGAAATTGTCAAACTTCAAGTGGAAGACAAAGGAAATCAGCCTTCCCTCTGCAACCGGTAAACATTGAACAGCGATTTGAGCAATGGGGATTGGACATTATTGGAGAGATTACCCCAAATTCTTCCAAACAGCATAAGTATATCCTTACCGCATACTGATTACTTTACCAAGTGGGGTTGAATTGATTCCTTTTAAGACAACAAATTTCTGAAGCCATTTATTTGAATTTATAGATAAAATTTCATCATTACCAGGTTTGGTGTCCCGAATGCTCTTGTTTTTGATAATGCATCTTACTTTTCAGGCAATGCTATGTTTGATTTCGCAATTAAAAGAGGATTCAAACTCAAATATTCTGCTAAATATTATCCTCAGGGCAATGGTTTGGCCGAATCTATAAACAAAAATCTTATTAAAATTATCAAGCAAACTATCGAACAGAATCATAAGAACTGGCACAAATCTTTAATATTTGCATTATGGGCTGACAGGATAATGCAAAAAGCTTCTATAGGTTCTTCCCCGTTTAAACTTGTGTATGGAAAAGAAGCAGTGCTACCAACAATCTCATCCTTCCTTCTCTAGCCCTAGTTCAATTTATTGAAGAAATCCCTTCTTCTTCTTTACAACTTAGACATGATCAAATTCTAAAATTAGAAGAAGAAAGAGAAAAAGCTAAAATCATTCATGCGAAACATCAGCAGATCATCAAGTCATCATTCGATTCAATTTCATCTGGTTCCAAGCAATTTCAAATTGGTGATTTAGTCCTGAAATGGGACAAAGCCCATGAAGATAAGGGAAAACACACCAAGTTTCAGAAAATGTGGCTTGAGGACCATTTTCAGATCTATGAAAAGATAGGCCATTCGACCTTTATATTACAAGATTTATCAGGGTTGAGAGATTCTCTCCCTGTTAATGGTCTTATCTTAAAGAAATTCTTCAATTGAGGAGGTAACCCCTTATCCTTTTAATAGCATTTTTGTAGTTTGTAGGAGCATTAGAAAATAAAACTGTAAGGTATCTTCTATTTGACCTTTGCTGTATTCAAAGAGTTTCTCAAAACAAGTAGTGTGATTTTACTTTTTTAAATAAATAGAAGTCTTAAACAAAAGGAATGATTTCTAGGAAATTAGATATAATTGCATTCTGAAACTACACTACAATCCTAGTGAACCCCTCTCGAAGTTTATAAATATTGTAAATCTTTCTAGATTTTTCAAATTGGTCACGAAGAGGTTATCAATATAAAAAAAGAAGCTAATCCAATTTCAGCATCTCCAACTCTTACCTTGTCATCCATCTTCTCTTAAGGAGGAAATTGTCTATCCCACTTACTCAAGTTTGTGATTACTCAGAATATAATTCCAAGGATACTAGATATAAAAGATAAGAGGTCTTATTATAAGCCTGCTTACCATGTTCATAGGGAAATATTTTAGCCGACATTACCAATACTGCATACCAAAACAGGGTAATGGCTTCAATTGTAAGACAAGGGGTCTCATCACGAGCCAGCTTGTTCGGTTAGATTACTACCAGTGAATGGCATTGTCAATCAATTGGCCACCACACCAGGGCAATGACTTTTTATCTTACAAAATAACAGAAAAAGAAAATCAAAACAAATGTGAAAAAAAAACATGATTTTGAATTTATTCTGTTAATCATGCTCTCAAGTGAATAGGACAATAGACAATAATATGGTTAAAAGGTATCCCTGCCGAGACTATGGATGTTTGCTGGCAGCAGAGGCTCTACTTATGGAAAATGAGTTAATTTTAATAGTTGGATTGGAATAGTCTCCTATTTTATCAATATCAACCAATAAGTGCCAATTTGAAAATCTGGAATGTATCTATTTTCAACAAGAGAGGAAATTAGCGAAGAAAGTTTTGTTTCCTTAAAA
>APFE030071447.1:30384-65833 GCA_000404065.3 Pinus taeda
ATGATTCAAATGACAAAACCTCCTTTCTATAAATAGGAGTCTAAGGAGTCACAATATAACCCAGCCGACCTAACAATAATAATATAATGCCACAAAAATAACAATAGAGGGATTCTATGTGGCATAGTAATAATGAAATGGGGACAATAGGGGCACAACAACATTAATAAGGGGTATAACTACAATAGTAATGGGGTAATCACTAGTATTATAGGGACCCAACACCCCTCCTACGACCTCTAGACTTTTTAGTCCCATTTTATTGTTAAGAGAGAGAGAGAGAGAAAGAGAGCATATATGGAAGTAAAAACTTGGTCTTAGGCTCTTATAACACCTATTAATATTGGAAAACCAATTTCTGACTAAGTTAATAGGGAGAAAATCCTTTCAACTATGAAAACCTTTCTGAAGGCACAGTAGGACCGGATTTTGATGGAAAAACAAGAGACTAGCTGGAAGATTCTAATAACAATAATAATACTTATGAATACATTTTTATGAGTTATCCATGCCTATCTTTTCCACAAAGGAACCTAACGATATATAGATTATGTTTCAAGACAGGTTACAGAATTACATCTAAAGCGTGAACATGGTATCGAGGCAACATGGTAATACTTCAAGTATGCCTACTATTCAGGTGCTTTCCTTTTTAGATCCTTATTTTTTCTTTAAGAAAATATTTTAAATATACTTAGCAAACAATATGTTTACTTGGATATTTTACCCATTGAAAACCCTTTTTGACATAATTCCTAGCCTATGTTTCCAATCATTATTTTAACCTCCTTCTATCCTACTGCTTATTTTTAGTCCAAGGGCTAAATATTTGTTTAAAACCTTTATACCCCTATCTATACCTTTATCCTAAGTCTAAGGACTAAAATCAAAATAAAAAAGGGTGGATAATTTGGCTTAAATCCTTTCAATAATCCTAAATCCTTAAATATTTATAAATACTTTTGGCCTAAACTCTATCACTAGTGCACACTACAATACTCTCTTAACTCATTTCAACCACATAACATGGGACCATTGTTATTATCCTATAACGCATACCATGACGACTTATTCATAAAATTTAATGAAAGATGTTTCCTAAGCAATATTTTCTACCTAGGTAACTTGTCATCGTCCAACCCAATATTAGGATGACCTGCCAGAAATAGTTAGTGTGCAAAATAGTCACGTTCACATGATAGAGGTTGTATCCATATCCTATTAGAGGGGCGGGGTGCATACATAGTGTGAAATAATGGAACCCCACAACCTTACATCATTCTGTAACAAGTGAATTTTTGTTTGCGTAGCTCAAAAAAATTGTTGTGATTTGGTTCATTTGTATAGTCACTCATCGGATTATGGTCATTCATTAAAACAAGGTATGGTTACAATGTGGGTTGTGATGTGAAAACTAATTTACATTGCAAGGAATAAATCCATGAGAGGCACCTTCAATCGTGTTTAGCCTGAAAACATTAATGCTTTCTATATTAAGACAGAGGAATGGAGCAGCTTTGTAGAAGTAGAGTGGGACAAATTCCTCAACCAATTCCAAGGGCATGATGCATCCATCACATTGGAATTTGTCCAAAATTTTAATCGAGCATGAGAATTTTTCAAGAAGCTTACTATCATGATTAATTAGTCAATGATTTCTACAGTAACTAAACTTTCTTGGGATGGGAAGGATCAGTCAAAGAATTTCAAAATTGATGGATAATGATGGTGTCCTTTCCTGCAAAGGCCATCCCCACTCCCTGATTTAAGGAAAATTATTTGTAGAGAGGCCTTACTTCCTCTATGGAAATATGTTGTATTTGTTCTTTAAAATTTTTTGATATGCAAAAGGAGATATAACCTGGTTTACCATTATCACATTAGGAGCTTGATGCGCCTAACAAGGTATAAACCCCTTAATATGTTATATTTCATGCTTAAGAGCCTAAAAAAGATGGTTCAATTAGTTAGTTCGAAGGAAAAATAAGAACCTTAAGCTATGGTTATATCATCATGGCCCAGTCAAGATGATAATCCAGGTCGAGTTGCATAGGTTCGATATAACATGGGAGCTATTTGTTTGAGGTATTAGAAACAAGCTGAGGGCAAGGGTCCTACCTTGAAGTGAACAAGTAAGTCATAAGATCCCTTCAGTGAATAAGTGTTGATACCCTACCAGAATTTCAATTCGGAAAGACAAAGGTCAATCCCTTAGCTCTAAGACTTCAAGCTCAATGGAGGAAATGACATCACCCAGGGAAAGAAATTCTAATGTTCTTGAAATTGTTACATATGAACTTCACAATTCTGGTTATGAGTAGGATGTTGAGATTGCAGACCCATTCCAAGTAGAAGGTATTAAATATATTGTTATCGAGGAACTTCCCACAACCTTCGAGGTTGGCACTGGCAGTGGAAAATATGAGAAAGTTAAGCGTAACAAAGGTAAGGTTGTAAACTCTAAGCCTTTTCTATTTTGTACTTCTAGTTATCAGGCTTTACTCAGACAAAATGAAAAGTTAATTTTAAAGAATGAGAAGCTTCAAACTAAATTAAAATGACACAAGCCTAAGTTGAACAATTTAGGCTCCCTATTTCATGTCATAGATCAAGAGGAATATTCCACATCTAGGATGAAGAAATTTTTTGAAGGGTACAATGAGGAAGCCCAACATGTTCTTAACATCATTCTAGATGACATGTTGACCAATAATTACTCCTTTATTCAATTAAAACCTAGTATGTGACAATGGAAGATGAAGGATGACTTATTTGACTTAGGAATCATCAATAAGGAGATCCATAGATAAGTGATAGAAAAGTTAAGCAACAATGTTTTTCAATGTATCTAAGTCAAGAGGAAAAGTGCAAGAATCAAATTTCCAAGTACCCTCAAGGTTTTACCTTATTTTCTTACATGATTTATGGAACTCCTTTTTATTAAGACAATTCAAGGATAGTCAACCTCATGAAATAAATCAACATGAAACCTTCATTGAAGTATACCACAATTTAAACACATCAAACCAAAACTTACTCTATGAATTATAATTATTTAACTTCATCCTACCAGATAACTCTCATTGGAATCCCAACCCTTTTTTCGGGGATACCCAACTCCAAGATTTTATGTCCTACATCAAAAACTTGGATAAGTGGAAAAGAGCTTCAAAATTTTACAGAAAAACAAAACTAGAGGCTTGAGTAATGGTTCAACAAGAGAATCCATTAACTGACCTTATGGTCAATGACTTGGCAGGGATGAGGGCAGACACTAGTGATTTTTTTACTATTAGGCACAACCAGAATTATGCTACTACATAGTATCATGAATTGGCATCTACCCTTTTTTTAGACACTCTCATGGTGGCTCAAGAGATTTGGGAAGGGCTACCAGCACTCTTACGAGATAGGCATCCCATGGGGTACCCTTATTTCAACTTATCCCTTAATCAAGACATATTCTATAATTATTCTCTAATCAATCATGGTTCAAGGTGGATAAAACTTCATTTTCATTATCCACTTCTTTGGTTCCCCACTAGATTCTATAGGTCCCTGATCTAATGGGAAGGGAAGAAGAATTCTCCACTTGGTCAGAAATGGTTGATGCTTTAGGATTGTACCATACATGAGAATTTGGTCACACATCTTATAATTTGGGTGACATCCACATTGGACTCTCTGAGACATAGTAAGTTTCATGGGAACATGAAACCAAGTTGGCTAGAGGGAGATGATGAGTCCCTCATTTGGCAGCCTTTCTTCTCATTAAAACACTATTTTTTTCCTATGTATCCTTCATCTTCCATTCCTGATCTCTTATAACTTTCATTGTTCATTACTACCAGAATTTCAATTCAAAAAGACAAAGGTCCATCCCTTAGATCTAAGACTTCAAGCTCAATGGAGGAAATGGAATCGCCCAGGGAAAGAAATTCTAATGTACATGAAACTGATACATATGAACTTCACAGTTCTAGTTATGATGAGAACATTGAGACTGTAAACCCATTCCAAGTAGAAGGTATTAAATATATTGTTATCGAGGGACTGCCCACAACCTTTGAGGTCGGCACTAGCAGTGGAAAATACGAGAAAGTTAAACGTAACAAAGGTAAGGTTGTAAAACCTAAACCTTTTCTATTTTGTATTCCTAGTTATCAGGCTTTACTCAGACAAAATGAAAAGTTGATTTTAAATAATGAGAAGCTTAAAACTAAATTAAAATGACACATGCCTAAGTTTAACAATTTAGTGTCCCTACTTCATGCCGTAGATCAAAAGGAAGATTCCACATCCAGGGTGAAGACATTTTTTAAGGGTACAATGAGGAAGCCCAACATGTTATTAACATCATTCTAGATGACATATTGACCAATAATTACACCTTTATTCAATTAAAACCTAGTATGTGAAAATGGTAGATGAATGATGACTTATTTGACTTAGGAATCATTAGTAAGGAGATCCATAGATAGGTGATAGAAAATTTAAAACAACAGTGGTTTTTAATGTATCTAAGTCAAGAGGAAAAGTGGAAGAATCAAATTTCCAAGTACCCTCAAGGGTTTACCTTATTTTCTTACATGATTTATGGGCCTCTTTCTGATTAAGACAAATCAAGGATAGTCAACCTCATGAAATAAATCAACCTGAAACCTTCATTGAAGTATACCACAATTTAAACACCTCGAACCAGAACTTACTCTATGAATTATACTTATTTAACTTCATCTTGTGAGATAACTCTCGTTGGTATCACAACAATTTTTTAGGGGATACCCAACACCAATATTTTATGTCCTACATCAAAAACTTGGATAAGTGGAAAATAGCTTCAACTTTTTATGGAAAAACAAAACTAGAGGCTTGACTAATGGTTTGACAAGAGAATCCATTGGCTGACCTTATGGTCAATGACTTAGAAAGGATGAGGGAATACCCTAGTGATTCTGTGACTATTAGGCACAACTAGAATTATGCTACTAGATAATATTATGAATTGGCATCTACCCATTCTTTAGAGGCTCTCGTGGTGGCTCAAGATATTTGGGAAGGGCTACCAACACTCTTACGAGATAGGCATCCCATGGGGTACCCTTATTTCAACTTATCCATTAATCAAGAGATATTTTGTAATTATTCTCTACTCAATCATGGTTCAAGGTGGATAAGACTTCATTTTCAATATCCACTTCTTTGGGGCCCCAATAGATTCTATAAGTCCTTGATCCAATGGGAAGAGGAAGAAGAGTGCTCCACTTGGTCAAAAATGGGTGACGCTTTAGGATAGTACCATACAGGAGAATTTGGTCACATGTCTTATTATTTGGGTGACATCCACATTGGACTCTCTGAGACAGAGTAAATTTCATGGGAACATGCAACCAAGTTGGCTAGATGGAAATGATGAGTCCCCCATTTGAAAACCTTTTTGCTCATTAAAACACTCATTTTTTTCCTATGTATCCTTCATCTTCCATTCTTGATCGCTTATAACTTTCATTGTTCATTACTACATGTATACATATATGTATTTGATTAAGTACTTCACTTCTTTTGCTTGAATTAATATTGAAAGGTTGTTAAGAAGTATTTTGGTGTGTATGGCTTAGTAGAATTGCATATTATTACAGAAATTTTGAAGTCTAAAATGGGCCTCAAAACAAAAATGTATAACCAAAATAAACTTTATAAGAACCAGTAGGATTCAAGATGATGATGTCAATCAAGGGGGATGATTCACCATTTTTGGAGTATAAAGGTAAAAAGATTAAAAAATAAAAAAATACGTTTCAACTCATATTTTCAAATTATCTCCCTATGATTTTACTCAAATTTAGAGTGGGAGCACTCGTTGGATGCATAATTTAATTCTTTATCCAAGGAGTGCCCATGTTGCATACTTTCGATGGACCCTGCTACACAAAAAATGAAAAATACATGAAAACATGATTGTAATCATGTTTTCATGTATTTTCATTTTTCCTGTAGCAGGGTCCATCGAAAGTATGAAACATGGGTACTCCTTGGATGAGAAATTAAATTATGCATATAATGAGTGCTCCCACTCGAAATTTGAGTAAAATCGTAGCGAGATAAGTTAAAATATGAGCTAAAAAAAGTAGTTTTTCTTTTTTACCTCAAAAATTTGATGATATCATCTAATTTTATTTTAATATTTCGACTATTACTTTACAATATTTCTTTGGAGGACCATTTTAGACCTCAAAATTTCTCTAATGACAAGTATTATTATATATATATATATATATATATATATATATATTATATATATATATATATATATATATATATATATATATATATATATATATTATATATATATATATATATATATTTATTATGGTTTGCATTATATGGTTTGCAATAAATAAAAATTCAGTGACTAATCAATGTCCAAGTTTCTCTTATAAACAAAGGGTGGTTTTTGGCCATATCCACCTGAGCCATATCTTGGCAAGGCAGCCTTCAAACCAAGAGCTTCCTTATATTACAAGGGGACCACCACCTTGATCGAGTTCAAAAATCTTTTTACAGCCAAACATGAAAGCTAGTTTTGCATATTGTGCAATCACGAGAGGCAAGTTCATGGGGACACTTAGAGAAGACTGCATTATGTGTTAACATCAGGATATTTGGGCATGTTGGCCAAACTATCCATGCATGTAAATTTGCCATGTGGACAGTCTGTTATGACTTTTTTGGCTCGTTGTTTTACAACACTTATGACATCTTTGATATTCTGACTATATGTTGGCATCTCAATCGATTGTGACCAAAATTCACACTCAGGAGTAACAGTTCACTCACTCCTAGGAATCTACAGAGCCATTGGCTTAGAGTGTAGACATTAGAGGTCATGAATAGAAAAGTATTTTTTACACAATGCTAACGCCAATAGGTAGTTGTTAGCTAAATTCTATCTACATCATTGTTTATTTTTCCAAAAGAATCATTGTCATTACTTGTTTTTAATTTTAGACTTATGTTATTCTATAGAGAGGGGATGTAGTTTTCATATGGTAGAAAGGGAAGGAAAAGTATATTTTTTTGTGCTCAACAGGTTGTAGTCATACTATGTGTTAAGAACCAATTTTTAGAGTTGGGGTTGACATTGAGAACTATGTTGGCATGCCTATGAAAAGTTCTCATTGAAAAATCACCCAAGAGTTTGAGTAAAGGTTGTTATGAGAACTCCTGTAATAGATTGATTACTTGGAGCCCCCACTGAGAAATTCCCAGGTAGTTTTGTTCTAGATCCCTATAGGGGATGGAGATTATTTGAGGGATTGTGGTGTAGACATGAAATTGTTGATGGATTATTCAGCAATTGGAATTGTTATAAAATTCACATAACTATGTTTTTCTAGGTATTGGATTGTGCAAGTAGATTATAAACTCATAGGAGCATGTCTATCCTTGTGGACCCATAGCCCTAGCTTAGAGGTAGCTTGCTATTGAGATAAATGGAACAAAAAGCCTATGACTGCGAGGAATGTCGCTCGTACGCAACTAGTTGGTGAAAAATTAACATGAGATAAGTGTTCAAATCATCACATTATTTATTGTGTTGACGTTGTGTTTAAATTTATTATGTTTTATTATGTATTTATACATTTGAATATTGGTCATGCTTAACTAGTTTGCATTAGAAGATGTTTTTCATGGTCAGTTATATAAATCCAATTAACATGTTACATTCATAAAAATATTACATTGTTATCAAAGTTGTTTTTGGGAACAATATAGCTCATTAAGACAATTAAACATATTACTTAAAACCTCCACTACCAATAACAAATTACCTACTAAAAAAATATTTTATTTAAAAAAAAAAAAAAAAAAAAAACAAAAAAAAAAAAACTTTTAAAACAATTAAAAAATATATTGTGAATTTTTTTACTTTTATTTTTTTTTTACTTTGTTTTCATAAATTTTATTAAAATATAAAAAATTACATTATTTACATCAACCAAAAAAATATATATAACTATATCCCTACAAAATATACCTATAAAATCAAAAACTGATTTAGCCATGGTAAAAAATCAACTTCTACGTCCTAAAAAAATTCAATAGTCCATAATCCATATCCTAGTCAATTTCATTTTCAATTTTATATTTATATTCCTCTTTTCTTTTCTTTTATATTCACATTCATTTTTTATTTTTATTCCCATTCATATTCATATGCTTCATTTTTTTGTTTTTTACTTATAGGCCTTTTTTTATTCACATTCATCTCCTTTCTTTTGGTTTATTTTATTTCCTATTAACATATTCATATCCCTTTATTTTTAACTTGTTTTCCTCCTTTATTATTTAATGTACATACATGGGTTGGTATCCTTCAGTTTTATATTTATTAAATTAAATATTAAAATTGATAACCTGCACGAGAAGCTCACAAGTCTTACTTTACACTAGGCTATATTCGGGTTGGTGTGGGTTCACAAGCACTTCAAGGTCACGGGAATAAGAGGTTCCTACTTTTAGAATATAATGAAATATAAATATAGATATAAAATATAATGAAATTTAAAATATAAAATAAAAGTTGCAGTTGGGTTGGACCATAATTATTATAAAGCATAAAATAATTTTCGAAATATTTGTTGTGTTATTTAATTTTATAATATTTATACTAATCAAAATGATAGTGAATTAGGAATACCTTTTTATAAAAAATGATATTGAATTAGGAATACTTTTTTTATAGTGTTTTAAGTATAAAAACAAAATTTTAAAAAAATAAATATTTTTTTATTATTTTTGTTGAGATTTGAGCAATTAAATTTAATTAAGTAATAGAGATGGTTTACTTTATATTTTTATTTTCATGTAATAAAGTAAAAAAGATAATAATGGTTTCTTAATCAACCAAAATAAATTCAATAAATAATAGTAATGAAGATTAATCATCATCATAACCAATTAAAAAAAATTACATATAAAATAATCTCTTCACATATTAACTTTTTAATTTGATTTTTGATTTATTACAAACTAAATTTAAATACATTATAACCACCATCATAATAGCCAATTAAAAAAACCTCCACATAAAATAATCTCCTCACATATTAATTTTTAAATTTAATTTTTAATTCATTAAGAAATTAAAATTTCAATAAATTCAATAAACGGTAATGAAAATTAACCACCATTATAATAGCCAATTGAAAAAAACTACAAATAAAATAATCTCCGCACATTTTAACTTTTTAATTCATTAAAAACTAAATTTTGAATAAACTCAATAAATAATGATAATGAAGATTAACCACCACCATCATAGCCAATTGAAAAAAACTACACATAAAATAATCTTCTCACATTTTAACTTTTTAATTTAATTTTTAATTCATTACAAACTAAATTTTAAATAAAGTCAATAAATAATGATAATAAAGATTAACTACCATCATCATAATCAATTAGAAAAACTACACGTAAAATAATCTCCTCACATATTAACTTTTTAATTTATTTTTTATTTCATTACAAACTAAATTTTAACTTTTTAATTCATTACAAACTAAATTTTAATATTAATAAAAGTTAACCACCAATAACATCATCATTGTACACCATGGAAAAACACAAAGCCCACCCCAAAAAAAATGAGAAATTTGTCATGAAATCATGTATGGAAAAACACAAACCCCACCCCAAAAAAATGAGAAATTTGTCATGAAATCATGTCCTCCTTTTGGGGATGCTATGGAGAATAACAAAAATGTAGTTGTACCATCAGATTCAAATATTTTCATGATACATTATACAAAGTTACTATTAAATATAAATTTAAAACATGTATTCAGAGAAACATTCCATTCCTTAATTACAACAAACCTTCTTGACTTTTCCAAATCTCCATTTGTTTTAAAAGGGCAATGAATGCCAGCAGATGCCGCATCGCCTTGGCACTCAAGCTACCATTATTGTCAGGCTAACAGCTTGCCTGATTTACAGTTATAATGAATAGGGCGTACTCTTTCTGGCTAAAAACATTACAGGATTTCTCTGTAACAATTTTTACGAAACACCGAAAAAAATGCATATACTGTAATTACAGTCGCTGCCCAGAGATCTCTAGCCCTCCTTTCTCGCAGCAACGTCCTTAGTCTCATCTGCTGCAGGGCTAACATCGACTGAGATTACATGGTCATTTCTACCGCCATTCGCATGCCCGTTCGATACAGGATATGAAAACGCGGGCAGATCTTCAACTTTCTTCGTTGTTATCGCCAAGTAGAAGATTATGTTCAGCATGACTGTGACCAAAGACAATGAAGCGGCTGTAGCAAAAATGCCAGGCTTCACGACATAGCACTCGTCATCGATCCACTGGTTTTTGTATGGTTGCCTCTGGTTCATGCTCGACCCGGCTACCAGAAGGAAAAACGCAAACGCGAACGTTATCCTGCAAAAATAGTCATACAATGATTAGTTGACAATGTTTCATGATAATCGCTTTACTTTCAACTGGAAAAATCGTTCAAGGAGCAGCTTTTAGGCCTGTATAGTCTGCGGATTGGATCATAAAACTTGTGAAGACCAGATCATAAAACTTGTGAATACCAGGTTTTAGTAATTTAGGTATGGATAGTTTTGCCCAGGATTCGACCACACAAAATTTGTGGAGACGAAATTTACTTAACTTAGGATACATAGCTTCTCTTGGGATCGGACCACAAAACCTCTCTTGGGATCGGACCACAAAACCTCTGGAGACCAAATCTACCTAACTTAGGCATGCATAGTCCCTCTCAGGATTGGACCACAAAATGTGTGGAGACAAACCTACCTAACCTACCTAACGGCCTTGGGACTTCAGCCTGATCTAATGTTGTTGTTGGATAAGAATGATTCCCCAGATAGTAAATTATGAGATTCAAGGTTCAAATATCATATTAACTTTATGAGATTCAAGGTTCAAATATCATATTAACTTGTATGGTAGCATTTTGGATAAGTGTTGAGATTTTGATAATATGAAAAGTGATGTAAATTATGAGATTCAAAGCTCAAATATTCTATTAACCATATCAACTTGATATATAAAATGTTATGTAAATTATAAAATGCAAATTTCAAATCCTCCGATATTTACAGAAAAAACATAATTAAAAGTTTCTTTATTGAAGAAGGAAATTGGGAAATCAGGATTGTGATTAAAAATCTCCTCATTGAAGAAGGAAAAAGTTGTTGGAAATCATGATTGTGATTAGAACTTTAAAAAGCTCTTTTGATTGATTGAAGGAAATTGCTGTTGGAAATTGTGATGTTAGATGAAAAAAATCTCTTAATTGATTCAAAAGAAAATTGCTGTTGGAAATCACATTTGTTTGTCAAAGATCGCCTACATTTCTTGATTGAAGTGGGAAATTGTTGTTGGAAATCACTATTGTCGTTAGACCAAAACATCTGTTTGTCATTGATCGCAGATGAAATGATGGTTAGTCTGTGGCACAATACACAGGGAGCACTGGTTTATCCAATATCCAACGATTTCCCCAATATCCAAAGATTTCCCTAACATGAACTGGGTATGTATGAAACTACTGACTTATTACTATGATACTACTTATTGTGAATCACAATTGCCATTAAACTAAAACCCACAAAAATTTATCAATAACTACATTGCCAAAAATAAAGATCTACCACAAAAAACATACATATGTAATAAGACATAAAGGGAAAACTGATTTATCCAATATTCACAAATACAAAACCAAAACTACAAAGATTTACCTATAATCCCATTTTGACATGGTCACTGTAATTAACAGAGTCGAACCAAAACTACAAAGATTTACATATAATCCCATTTTGACATGGCCACTGCTATTAACAGAGCCAAAAAAATGAATGTGAATTGTAATCTCAAATCATACAAAAGTATACATTTATACTATTCTGGCATTGACAGGAGCAGGAAAATCACGGTTAAATACAAGACAAAACATTGACAGTAACATGTTCACTGCTATTAACATCGTCGAAAAAGTGAATGTGAATAGTAATCTCAAAATCATACAAAAGTCTACATTTATACTATTCTGGCATTGACAGGAGCAGGAAGATCAGAGTGAAATACAAGACAAAACATTGACAGTAACAGTGCAGAGAAATTGACTGTGCAATGCAAACAAAATATACGAATAAAAATTAGGAAAACTAATCCATCTACCATTCCTATATTCAAATTCACCTGAAGACTTCCTAATCATTACATTAAAAAATTGAAAAATCATACTTTAAAATGATTTACAATATGAAGACAGCATGCGTACCAGGACATGAACAAACTAAGCGTGGCTATGGATATGTTCCGAGAGGGAACTTTGTTCACATTTCTAGTACAGCAGCATACGCAGCCCCCCATCGCATTGGCTGACAATTGCGCAAGCAGAAGTGCTATTGCTGCAGCAGTTCCCAGGGCCAGAGCAGGGCTGCTAGGAAGGGTACACTCTCCATGTTCATATGTCACTTCAGAGGCCTAATTCACATTAAAAAAACCAGAAGGCAATCAATAATGGCGTCCACAGAATTATGCTTAATTTTTTTTGGGGTTTAGGTAAGGCTAGCCTCTATATTGGATAGAAGTATTCCAATTATCTCATAAATGGAGGCTTATCATCAGAATTGTGCGAAGTTAGTCGAGCCTGAATACTCTTTGGAAAATTTAATTCCTCCAGTGGCCTACCACACAGCCAGGTTAACAAAAACATAGTGGGAAGCACACCAATTTACCTGGGTATGTTTGAATTCTGCAGCTATGGCCGTGCTCAGGGCGATCAAACCCAGAAATCCCAAGAACAAGCAAAATCCCAAACGGGTTGTCTGCATATGATTCATCCTCGGCGCGGGAATTGGAATTAATCAGTGAATCCACAATTTTGATTTCGCTTGGGATAACTCCGCCTGCTCTGCAACTCCATCAATGTAGATAAGTTGCTTCACAGATAAACGCTCACATTCTTGGTTGGCACCCAATCTCCATCGCTGGTCTGCGACAGTTACACGGAGTCTTTCTTACGGAGTCTTTCTTTCCGAATGCGCGCCAAGTTTGTATGGTGACCACTGGATTAATCAATGCAACACCCCTTCCCTTGGTTTGCTCGCAACCACTCATATTTCATCAACTGCCATATGGGCCCGTGGGTCTATGGTATCTTTGCTTTGCGCATACTCCGTCTCCAATGCTGTTAAACAGATTAAGTTAATAATGGTTCCATCGATTTGGTAATGGAGAATTAACCAGATGTGAAGTAGCGCCTGCCCGTTGAAAGTAGATACCTGTTCGCCAAAGCGTAAGATTTGTTCGCCCAACTTTGGTGGTGTGGGCCTACTCCGTGCAGATACTCTCTCCCTATAGAAAAAAAAATGAAAATGGATTCTTTCTTCCCATAAATTTTGCAAATCTGCCCCCATGAATTTTGTAAAATCTGTACTGGTAGTCTGTTTCACCTAACATATCTTAGATCCAACGTTTCAGGTTGAAATCCTGTCTACCTCATCCATTATTCCCCTCAACTAACCAACGTTTCAGGTTGAAATCATGTCTACCTCATCCATTATTCCCCTCAACTATCAAATTCCATAGTCCCAAACATATATACATGGTGTTAGCGCCATGAGGGGAAGACATCATCTCCACATTGGCTAGAAAGGGAGTAACACCATAATTGGCCTACTCCTTAGTTCATCATAGTGCATTTATGTGTACTCTAAGCATAGCTCCATTGGCCACTTTTGGCTCTAATCAAGTACCAACAATACTTGCACATTTCATTGCATGCACGTACACACTTTAGTGACAGATGTCAAGTTTTAAAGATGTAACACATTCCATTACCCTCATTTATAAAGTCATTGCACCCACCCTTTGGCATCGCATGCATGCTTTAACACCCTTTACATGCTTAGAACCATTATGGAATCCTATTTGGCATGCCTAAACCCTTAGTTGTGCACACCAACACATGCATGTCAATAACAATGGTTATGCAAAAAACATGAATAGCTATTGTTCACACTTATCTAATTGAGGAGTAATGTCAAGTTAAGATAATGTAATGGAGAAGTGTCATATTGAGAGGTGGGGGTCTTGGATTGGGTTATTAGATTGTGTGATTTCTTAGGAAGGAAAAAATGTATTTTATCGAAGGACACAACATTCATTATTGTAGTACAAATGTTGCCTTATTATACATCACTTTTTTAAATCACTTTGAACTAGGTCAAGAAGGCACATAACATTCATTATTGTACTATAAATGTTGCCTTATTATGCATCACTTTTTTAAATCACTTTGAACTAGGTCATGAAGGATGATCTAAGTGTTTGTAACTTGTATGAAAACTTGTTAAATGGTATGAGGTTGCATGTATCTTGTAGTGTTTAAATGAAGGTTTGAGTTACAAATTTGTGGGACACTTGATTTTCCTTAAGGATTATGTAAGTTTTATAGTTTCCTAAAGATTATTTTTTTTAAGTTGCCACACATAGGGCATGGATTTGTCACATGTATTACATGAAGTTGGGGTAGCATGCTTACTTGGCTGAAGGGTAAAATCATATGATAACCTTGGTTGGGAGCAAGGATTTAAGTCATGTTGAGAGAAGTGGTGAAAATTCTCTATGGTTAATATGGTTTACATAATATAAACAAGAAATTCTCCATGTGTTATAAGATGGTGTAGAAATATGAGTACTTAGATGGCCATGGGAGCCATATTTGTTACTATTCATTTGAGTAAATATGAAATAAGTTATACATGTTTTGAGGAGAGATCTAGTTGTCCCCATGATGCAAGGAACTAAGGCAAAGAATAAGTACAAGAATAGGTGTTTATAGTCCAAAGAAGAAGATAAGAGGGAGGAGAAAGGAGAGAATCTTTGATGCAGGGGCATCTAGTTGAATGCGGTCATCATGACAAAAGTTCATTTGGTCTCTGAGAGGACTAAGGAGGAAATTGCAAGTGAACACTTTAATTTTGTTTCTTTTATTATTATTTTAATTTCTTAGAGAAACAACATTTAGGAAGATAAAATTTGAAATTAAACAAACTATTGTAGTTAATTATTTTCATTTATCATGTTAACTTTTACAGATCATAGCATAGGGAAATAAACAGTTTTAGCACTGAAAATAAACTATCAAAATGTAACTAACAACAATTAAGAGAAACTGTTTCCAGGAAATTATTCAAAAGGAGACAGAATGCATTGTAAGGGGTTCGACTTTTTAGAAAGAGAAATAATAATAGAAATCTCTGAGCACACAAGTTACATTTTAACACCCCACAGTTGTCTATCTACAGGTTGTTGAGTTGCTTGTTACAGTAAAAGCAAATTCTCTTGTGTCTATTCTACAAAGCATACATATCGTTTGATTTGTATTAATTAAACAGGCCGACAAGTCAAAAAAATCTTGCAAGTATAGACACAGAAGAAACTACAAAGACATGGCCAAATAGTCCCAGAATTATTAAATCAAAAAAGCGAAAGAAGTTCCTGGATAATACACAAGTTCCAAACCGCAAGGACAGAGACCAATAACACAGGTATTCCTGAAGATGAAATATTTTCTTTTTATTCACAAGAGTAATCATAAATCTCTGTTAATATATATTACAGTCCATACAAAGAAACATAACATTGTACAAGTCAAATGAGAGTGTAATAGAGCACGGGTTGAGAAACCCTAACTGATAAAACCCTACAGCAACAAACCAGAACTGTAACAATGCAAGTCTAAAGACTTAGCTACATTACACCAAATGGACAAAAGTCTCCACGCCCAAAAGACTAACCTAACCATACTCTAAACCAGTGATAGAGACAAGCAAATAAAACATGATTAACAAGGAGGTACCCTACCCGGGTCTAGCCAGCACGCCGCATAGCCGAAGCCAAGACCTCCAGGATGAACCCACCTGCAACAAAATCACCAAAAACAAAGTGTGAGCATTACATGACAGGAAAAGAAGAAACAAGGAACAAAATAATGGAAACATAGGGTTTAGGCTTATCAGTGCAAAGACAGAGCACTGAGGTTGTAGTCACCCAAGGGTCCCTCTACTCATAAAGGAGCGAATGAGTCAGGCAACTGCGTAAAAGGAGGAGAACAATGAAGGCATAGAATGGTAGCTTACCTTTTGCTGCTATGGAAGAAACTGACGCTGAGGACTCCTGAGACCACAACCTATCCATGAAACAGAGCAACACAACTAGTGAACTTTGAGAATGGTTGATTTAAAGGAACTAAGAAAGGAATAGTTGCCACAGTTCAACGAAACAACTAACTGAGGCCATACACACAGAGAAATTCACAATCCTTACAGACAACCGAGTTTCCATAACATAATAGAGTATATCAAGTGTCGAGGTAGAAGAACAGGAGAAAACTAGCACCAAACAAGTGTATCTTACCAAACAATGAAGCTGAACAGATCTCCAGGTCGAAACCAAACCAAAGCAACAAAAGCAACATAATCATATAGTGAACTCGCACCAGAAGGACCACATAGTAAAACTGTCAACCTCCAACAGAATGATGAGCAAATAACTGGGAGAATAGGGTTTGCGGATCATTTACCAAGGTAGGAGTGAGATTACCAAGGAGTGGGCACATGTCCAACATCTAATGGTGCTGGTACGAGCCATAAATATCGGGAGCAAAAATATCTAGTTAATCATTGTAATCAATCGTCGAATAAACTAATCACACAGTTAATCAAACATGTAATCATTTCAATTAATTTATATCCATTCATTAAGGTTGTTGAGTTTAACGAGGGGCTGGACCCATCAAGTGGTATTGGAGCAGGAAATTGAAAGTGCCAAGATAGACAAGGAAGTTGGAAGATGAGGACATGGGATAGGTGTGCGCAGAGTAGCAGATGAAGGACTAAGAGAAGAAAAAAAGATCCTTACTACTCGTTTGGAGGCAGTTGAAGCAGGAAGGAGAAGGGATCCAGAGGTAAGAGATGACAACGAAGAAGAAACCATAGTTACAACAGAGCGATCAGATGAAGAAGGGTCGGAAATGAGGTTGTTGAGGTCGATCCTATTGGCCAACAACAAGCCCAAATTGGAGATCCAAAATTACGATGGCAGCTTATCCACAAAAGTTCTGTTGGACTGGATTAGTGAATTGGACAAGTATTTTGAATGTGAAGAGGTCAGTGAGGACCGGAGAGTCAAGTTCGCTGCAACAAAGCTGAAAGGACACGCAACCCTATGGTGGGACAATGTCCAAGCGAAGAGAAGAAGGATGAACAAGTTGCCAATAAAGAAATGGTCAAGGATGGTGGCCAAGCTGAAAGGTAGATTTCTGCTTAACGATTACCAGATTGCACTGCATCGGCAAGTGCAAAATTTGAGACAAAAAGGGATGACAATGAGGGAGTATACGGAAGAATTCTACTGGGTAAACTTAAGAGATGGTTACACTGAGGACACCCCGGAGAAGACAACAAGGTACGTAAATGGTTTGAGACTGGAAATATTGGATGAAATTAGCATTCTTTCCCCAAAAAATATAGAAGCAGCCTACCAGAGTGCTGTGAAGGCTGAGGAAAATATTACTAGAAAACAAAATGCTAGGAGAGGATGGGGAACCAACAGAGGACAAGGACAATCCTATGGTGGAGGACGAATTTCCAGTAATAACAAAGAGGGCAGCAGCTCCAAGGTTTTAAGAATAGTAGAAAAAGGAGATAGCACTAGAGGGGGCAGGCCATATCAGTAAGGAAGAGGGAATGGTCGAGGTAGAGGAGCTAACTATCAGTGTTACAAGTGCCACAAATGGGGGCACAGATCTTTTGAATGCCCTGAAGTGAAACAAGCAGGCCAGAGAGGAACATTTGTTGCACAACCTGAGGAAGTAGAGGCACTACCCCAAGAAGCAGAAAATGTGCCAGAAACAGGGGAAGCCTTAGTCTTGAACAAAGTGTTGTTTAAACCAGCCAAAGAAATAGTTGAACAGACCCAAAGGAAAGCATTATTCCAGAGAGTTTGCAAATCGCACGAGAAATGCTGCAAGTTGATCATCAACAATGGGAGTACAGATAATTTGGTTACCACCAAGATGGTAGAGAAGTTGGGCTTGAAGCGGCTGAAGCACCCCACCCCTTAGAAGGTGTCGTGGCTACAGAAAGGCCACCAGTTGTTGGTTGACTAACAATGTGAAGTTGAGTTCCACATTGACAGGTACAAAGACAAAGTTATTTGTGATATTATGCTGATGTACGTGTGTCACATACTACTAGGAAGACCATGGTAGTATGATCGAAACGTAGTACATGATGGGAAGACAAACTGCTACAAGTTTGTTAAAGATGGGATCAAGCACACACTTGTGCCCATCAAGGAGGAGGAGACAAGGAAAGCGAGGGGGATGAAAGCATTACTAATGGGTGGAAAATAGTTTTTGAAGCAGATCGACGAAAGTAAAGTGAACTATGTTGTTGTGAGGAGGGCCAAGACAGTGGTGTTGCACACAGAGATGTCTGGTTTGTCTGTGAAAATTCAGAAAATGCAGCAAGGGTTCAGTGATATTGTAGTTGACAATTTTCTAGACAAGTTGCCTCCCAAAAGAAGCATCAGTCATCATATCGACTTTATACCTGGAGCAAGTCTACCAAATAAGGCAACATATCGAATGAGCCCCAAAGATAATGAGGAGATTAGAAAACAGGTGCAGGAGTTGCTAGATAAAGGGCTGATAAGGGAGATTTTGAGCCCTTGTGCAGTACCAACAGTTCTCGCTCCCAAGAAAGGAGGAGAATGGCGAATGTGAATGGATTTAAGGGCCATCAATAAAATCACCATTAGGTATAGATTTCCACTACCACAGATGGACGATATGATGGACTACCTAAGTGGGGTAGCATACTTCACGGAGATTGATCTAAAGAGTGGCTATCATCAGATCTGGATCAGGGAAGGAGATGAGTGGAAAACAGCCTTCAAGGCCAATCAAGGGTTGTATGATTGGCTAGTCATGTCATTCGGTTTGTGTAATTCCCCTAGTACTTTTATGCGACTGATGAACAAAATGTTGAAAGAGTTCATCGGAAAGTTAATGATAGTGTATCTTGATGACATATTAATTTTCAGCAAGACTAAGGAGGAACACTTCCGACATGTTCGAAGTGTGCTGGAGAAATTGCAGCAGAATAAGCTGCTAATAAATCTGAAAAAAATGTACTTTCCTACAAAGAGAACTGGTTTATCTGGGCTTTGTAATTGTAGGAAACGAGTTGAAGATGGACCCAAAAAAGATTGCAACAATCATTAACTGGCTATTCCCGAAAAGTCTGTTTGAAGTACGTAGTTTTCATGGGCTGGCAAGTTTTTATCACAAATTTATAAGAAATTTCAGTGAAATCTGCATGCCTATGTTGGACACTATAAAAAAGGCAAGTTAGCCTTTTTGTTGGACCGAGGAAGCAAAGAAAAGCTTTCAGCTCCTAAAGAAGAAAATTACAGAAAGGCCAATTTTAAGGTTACCAAATTTTAATAAGCTTTTCCAGGTTCGCTATGATGCAAGCAGTACAGCTATTGGAGCTATACTCAGCCAAGAAGACAAACCTGTTGCATTTTTCAGTGAGAAGTTGAATGAGAGAAAGCAGAAGTATTCATCCTATGACAAGGAATTCTATGCTATCGTCGAAGCACTAAAGCATTGGAGACACTATTTGTTGGGGAGTGAATTTGTTTTATTTTCTGATAATTCTGCACTGCAATATGTGATGCAACAGCATGTACTAAACCACAAGCATGCCAAGTGGGTCAAATATTTGCAGAGTTTCACCTTTGTGTTGAAACACATCAGTGGACAGGCCAACAAGGTGGCAGATGCGTGAGTAAAAGAGCCTTTTTCTTACAGGAAAGTACGATACAAGTGCTGGGCTTTGAGAATTTGAAAGACTTGTATCAGACCAATGCGGATTTCAAACAGGCTTATGAACCCTGTTAGAATCCCTTGCTGAGGAACAATAGTCCATGGTTGGACTAAAATTTACAGGAGAAGCTATTATTTAAAGGGGGATAGTTATGTATTCTTGATTGTTCGATGAGGGAAAATATTATTTGGGAGAAGCACAGTGGAGGTCTAGCCGGACATTTCGGTATAGACAAAACTTTAGATCAGCTCAGACACTTTTATTACTAGCCAAGAATGCGAAGGGATGTGCAGCAATATGTGAGTAGGTGTAAAGTCTACGAATTGGTGAAAGGACATAGTCAAAACACCAGACTTTACACACCACTACCTATTCCAAGTGAACCATGGGACTCAGTCAGCATTGAATTTGTCTTGGGACTGCCTAGAACGCAACGAGGTTATGACTCGGAGATGGTGGTGGTAGACGCATTTCATCCCTTGTCGAAAAACTAGTGATGCCACTCACGTAGTTCACCTGTTTTTCACTAAGATTTTTAGATTACACGACCTACCCAGATCTATTATTTCCAACAAGGACGTGAAATTCACGAGACACTTTTGGCGCATCCTATGGAAAAAGTTGGATACGCAATTGAACTTCAGCTCTGCATATCATCCGCAGACTGACGGACAAACGAAAGTGGTGACGAGGAGTTCGAGGAACCTGCTACGGAGCCTAACTGGAGAAAATTCATGGTTATGGGAACGTGCGCTTGCTCAACCAGAATTCACTTATAATGATTCATCAAACCGCAACACTAGACACAATCCATTTCAGGTCTTGTATGGCATGCACCCTCCCAAAGTACATGAGTTGCGGAATCTGCGAAAATTGGAGAAGAGAAGTGCTAATGGGGAAGATTTCGCCAAAGCGATGAATGATCTACATGAGCAAGTGAAATCAAAGTTGCAGGACAATATTCAGAAATACAAATAGGAGGCAGATTTAAAGCGATGAGAAGTGCAATTCAATGTAGGGGATGAAGTCCTTGCACACTTACGTAAAGAACAGTTTCCTAAGGGCGCATATAACAAGCTGAAATTTAAGAAGATTGGTCCCTATAAAATTCTACGTAAATTCTCAGCTAATGCTTATGAAATACAACTGCCACTAGATATAGGCATATCGCCTATTTTCAACGTGGCAGACTTGTTCCCATATACTGCCAACCCTGAAGATAACAGTGTGGTATGGCCAAAACGGGACACCTAGGTTGAAGGCGGTCCTTGGATGAGGTAAATGCCTTCGGCTCAACCCCATGAGATTGAGAATATTCTCTACACATAGGTGGCTAAGCGAACTCCTAGGAAGGAGTATTTGTGGTACCTTGTCAAGTTGAAGAACCATCCTATCGAGGACAGTTCGTGGCTCAACACGGCACAGATATAGAAGTCAGGTTATTCTGTGGAGGAGCTCATGGAGTGAAGCCATGACTTTTTATTACCCCGGGGAGCCTGATGCAGGAGCATCTAGCTGACGGGGGTCATCATGACAGAAGGTCATTTGGTCTCTGAGAGGACTGAGGAAATTGCAAGTGAACACTTTAATTTCGTTTCTTTTATTATTATTTTAATTTCTTACAGAAACAACATTTAGGAAGATAAAAGTTGAAATTAAGCAAACTGTTGTAGTTAATTATTTTCATTTATCATGTTAACTTTTACAGATCATAGCATAGGGAAATAAATAGTTTTAGAACTGAAAATAAGCTATCAAAATGTAACTAACAACAGTTAAGAGAAACTGTTTCCAGGAAATTATTCAAAAGGAGATAGAATGCATTGTAAGGGGTTCGACTTTTTAGAAAGAGAAATAATAATAGAAATCTATGAGCACACAAGTTACATTTTAACACCCCACAGTTGTCTATCTACAAGTTGTTGAGTTGCTTGTTACAGTAAAAGCAAATTCCCTTGTGTCTATTCTACAAAGCATACATATCATTCCATTTGTATTAATTAAATAGGCCGACAAGTCATCAAAATCTTGCACATATAGACACGAAAGAAACTACAGAGACATGGCCGAATAGTCCTAGAATTATTAAATCAAAAGAGCGAAAGAAGTTCCTAGATAATACACAAGTTTCGAACCACAAGGACAAAGACCAATAACACTAGTATTCCTGAAGACGAAATCTTTTCTTTTTATTTACAAGAGTAATCATAAATCTTTGTTAATATATATTATAGTCCATACAGAAAAACATAACATTGTACAAGTCAAATGAGAGTGTAATAGAGCACGGGTTGAGAAACCATAACTAATAAAACCCTACAATGACAACCCAGAACTGTAAAAATGGAAGTCTAAGGACTTAGCTACGTCGGACGGACAAAAGTCTCCACGCCCAAAAGACTAACCTAACCATACTCTAAACCAGTGACAAACACAAGCAAATAAAACAAGATTAACAAGGAGTGATACTACCCAGGTCTAGCCAGCACGCTACATAGCCGAAGCCAAGACCTCCAAGACGAACCCACCTACAACAAAATCACCAAAAAGAAAGTGTGAGCATTATGTGACAGGAAAATAAGAATTGAGGAACAAAATAATGGAAACATAGGGTTCGGGCTTACTAGTGCAAAGATAGAGCACTAAGGTTGCAGTCACCCAAGGGTCCCTCTGCTCACAAAGAAGAGAATGAGTCAGACAACTGCATAAAAGGAGGAAAACAATGAAGGCATAGAATGGTAGCTTACCTTTTTCCGTTGTGGAAGAAACTGAAGTTGAAGACCCCCGAGACCACAACCTATACATGAAATAGAGCAACACAACTAGTGAACTTTGAGAATGGTTGATTTAAAGGAACTAAGAAAGGAATAGTTGCCACAGTTCAGCGAAACAACCAACTAAGGCTATACACATAGAGAAATTCACAATCCTTATACACAAGCGAGTTTCCATAACATAACAGAGTATATCAAGTGTCGAGGTAGAAGAACAAGAGAAAACTAGTACCAAACAAGTGTATCTTACCAAACAGTGAAGCCAAATTCATCTCTAGGTCGAAACTGAACCAAAGCAACAGAAGCAGCATAATCATATAGTGAACTCGCACCAGAAGGACCACACAGTAAAACCCTTGACCTTCAACAGAATGACGAGAAAATGACTGGGAGAATAGGGTTTTCAGATCATTTACCAAGGTGGGAGTGAGATTACTGAGGAGTGGACACATGTCCAACATCTAACGGTGCTGGTATGAGCCATAAATACTAGGAGTGAAAATATCTAGTTAATCATTGTAATCAATTATCAAATAAACTAATCACACAGTTAATCAAACTTGTAATCATTTCAATTAATTTATATCCATTCATTAAGGTTGTTGAGTGTAACGAGGGGCTGGACCCATCAATCTTTGTTCAATAGAGGGAAGGGTTAATGAGAGCTCCCTTATGGAGTCACTAAAATGTAACATGATACTTAGACAGAGGCATGACACCACCACAAGGAAGAAGAAAGTGTATTCACCACTCAATTTTAGGGTAAACTAAGAAACCTGTGGAGGAAGGAAAAAATAATGAGTGTGAAGGCTACTAAACAAAATGGGGTTTCACTCTTAATTAATTACCTATGATTGTAGGTTAATTAGGGTAATTTGATTAGGATTCACAACAAATACATGATAACAACAAATTAACAAAGAAAATCAAATTAACTGAAGGTTAATTTACCACAATACTACAATGCACAATTCTACCATCACAATTATGTGTCATCATGTCAATCCTAGCTAAGAATATTTTTCTAACATGTGTCAATTTCATGTTTTGTAACATGCATTGAGTTTGCATCATATCACAATGAAAAAGATAACACATACAAATGTGTTGATAAATTTTATAACGCTATGTGTCATATTTGGCACCATTTCACCAACAACATCAAATAAGTAAATGGGTGATTTTTTAATAGTTTTAACATTATATTTTTGTCACAAAAACCACGTATATCTATTGAAAAACGTAGCAAGAAAGTCTCAATTTGATTTTGCCTTGGTCAAATTTGATAAAGTTCAAATTTCCACTTTAACAAACAACTTGGATGCAGTTAACTTGTGTGACATTTTCTCAGTAAATTCAAGTTAGAGGGCTTGGAGTTTAGTAAAGCATGTGTGATTGCTAATTTGTAGCAATTAAGGTCGGTTATTTGAAGTTGTTTTTAGCTAAACTAGTTCTAACTGTTGAAGGAACTAGTGGTAGGTTAGTTGTGCAGTGGGACTTCAGTCTAACTCAGTGATCATCCAATTAACTGATCAATCGGCCCAAAATAGTTAGTGCATGTAGAAAATTCAAGTTCCCCAACTATTGTGGAGATTCCAAGGTAGTGTAACATCAGTTGTAAACTAGTCTTGAGTGTACAAGTGTTGCATGAAAACATATGATCAACCTTGGGAATTGCGCAATCATTTTGGAGGAAAATCCTAAATAATATGAGCCTAATTTTCTCAGGAATTATGCAAGGAAAAAGGGACTAAAGCAGAGGCATAAATTGACTAAGTCTGGGTTAGAGCTTCTCAGTGAACAAAGAGATAGGTTATTCACTTGCAAGTTGTGCTCACTTGAGCAAAGCAATTTTAATACATCTTTATTCATAAGATTAATGCAAGCAGGCAAAGGGGTTTTTAGCAGATTTCTTTTCCTTGGAAAAATATTGTTTGCATGTGTGTTATTTCTCATTACATGTTTGTGATTGATGTTCTAAATTGTGAATTGAATTCCACAGAGAGGTAGAGCAGGTTTGTGTCTTGTGATTTTGATTAAAATTTCATGAGTAGTTGAAAATCTACACCATAATTTCTACATGGTACTAGAGAAAGATTCACAATAGAACAAGAATTTCAAATTTATTTCTTACGAGGATTGAATTTGTAGTTCAATGCAGCAGGATCTCTTCAAAGTTGGGAGAATGACCTTCAACGGGTTGAGACTTGAGTATGCCTTGGAAGGAAACTTGAATTTCATTGCATGAAAGGTTTGCATGGAGGCAGTATTAGATGACAATGGCTTGTTAGGATACATCAAGACATATTTTGCAAAACCATGCCCATCTAATGCACAAAACCTATCCCAATGGAACTAAGAAACATGTAGCCAAGGTGAGGAAAATAATATTAGAGCGAGTACAGGATCACATTGTCTCAACTCTCCATGGGAAAGAAACTCCATTCGCAATGTGGAAAGCACTAACATAATTGTTCAAGGATAGTGGTGACCATAGGAAGCTGACGCTCAAGGATAAACTTCGAAATATCAAGATGCAGAAGAATGACGCTATTCTGCAGTATCTAAGCAAGTTAAAAAAATGTTGATGAACTTGGTAGGGTTGGTGTTTATAATGTCCCTGAAGAAGACTTAGTATGCATATCCTTTCTAGGCCTTCCCAAGCGATGGAATAGCTATCAAGATTTGATGAATGGGAGGGACAAACTATCGAATTGGGTGAACTTATGGTCTGATTTGGTACAAGAGGATATAGGGCGAAATACCAGATATGGGACTTCATCCAAGGGCAAGGATGAAGAAAAATTTGCATTGGATGGAAAGGAAAAGAAGGGAAAAGGGAAGAAATCTCAATCCAAACAAAAGCCCAGCCAAGGGGACAAGAAGAAATATTTTTTCAAAATTAAATGCTTCCATTGTCATGAATTCGGGCACTATGCCAAGAAGTGTCCAACAAAAAGGCAAACAAGAAGGACTCAGGAGGAGTGGTAGGTGAAGCCTTGGCTTCACAATTTGAGCTTGACTTTACCATAATTGCGTCCATGGCCAACACAGTGATGGGGACCGTGTGGTACTTGGACTCAGGTGCATCATTCCACATGATAGGGTGTAGAGAATTTTTTAGTGACTTAGAGAAAAAAGACTTGCAGAA
Organism: Pinus taeda; assembly: GCA_000404065.3. Lineage (NCBI taxonomy): Eukaryota > Viridiplantae > Streptophyta > Pinopsida > Pinales > Pinaceae > Pinus > Pinus taeda. The sequence continues at coordinate 56,263 of APFE030071447.1, forward strand.
ACACATTAAGATGAGGGACAACAGAAGGTATAGCGCAACCGAGGTTGGTACAGTCACCTTTCAGAGGGAGACGTTATGATGTGATCTTCACCAAAGGGAAAGTATTCCTAAGAAACATAGCCATGGGACATCAGATCAGGGTTCATGTGAAGAACCTGTACAAGTTAGATGTGGAAAATCATGTTGCATTAAGAAGTAAGGCGGAGAAAGTGCAGAGCGACGATGTCAGTGAAATTTGGCACATAAGGCTTGACCATTTGCATCATCGTGCCTTAAATATTATGCAACAAATAGCCACTTCCCTCCCCAAAGGAACACTTGAGTAGAAGAATGTATGCAAAGGATGTACCTTGGGGAAGTATGTAAAATCCACATTCCATTGTCAGGACAACAAAGCATGTGCAATCTTGGAAAGGATCCACTTTGATGTCTATGGACCTTTCTCGATAGCCTCCACTACCAAAGAAAAAAAAATCATTTTTATTTATGAATTCTCAAGGAAGTGTTGGATCTTCTTCATGTGGAAGAAATATGATACATTCTCCAAGTTCTTAGAATTCAAGGCACTAGTTGAGAAAGAAATTGGAAAGAAGGTGAAGGCACTCAGGAACGATAATGGAGGTGAGTATGTTTTGAATGAATACAAAAATTTCAGTGTGAAAGAAGGCATTTGAAGAGAGTTGACAACACCCCACAACCCACAACAGAATGGGGTGGTTAAGAGAAAGAACTATAGCATTGTGGGAGCTGCGAGAGCTATGCTACATGACTAAGCACTAGCACAAAATGACTAATTAATTACTAAATAAGCAAATAAAATTTTCATATAAATGACCATTTTTTAGTTGGTGACCAATAGTAGCTAATTTACAGTGTCTTATAAAGTGACCAACATTTAGTCATTTTTAGCTTAGTCATTAATTGGTTTCCTCAATTTTACCATCTAGTAGTATATTTAGTCATAAATTTGGTCATAAATTTTTCATTGGTTTAGTCATTAATGTTGCAATTAATGACCAAATATACAAAAAAATATATTACTATATGAATCCTCGAGAAAACCAATTAATGAAAAAAGAAATATGACCAAAATGTTTGTCATGTTATAACATACTATAAATTAGCTACTAATAGTCACAGATATGTGAATTTTAGTCATCATTTGAAACCAATTAATGACCAAAGAAATATGACTAAATTTTAATCGTGATATAAGATACTGTAAATTAGCTACTAATAGTCATATATATGCAAAATTTAGGCATCATTTTAATAAAAAAACATTATCATTTGCAGTAGTAATTTATCCTTTTTTGGTATTTTCATATTCATTATATAAACCATTGTTTTAGTGGTTTATATTCATTTCATTTAATTTCATTCATAATCATTATAAATGACTAATTTAGTCATATATTCATTCTATCCATGTTCATCATTAATTAATATAAGCTACTAATTTAGTAGTTTTTCATTAATTTTATGTGTTCATTATTAATCAACATAAATTAATTAGTATGATTTTGCGATTAAATTTTTAAAAATGCCATATAATGTGCATGTTTAACTAATATGATAATGCAAAGTTACATATGTTAATTACAAGACTAAATAATATCAAGTGCAAATAAAAATAATTTCAACCATATAAATTTTATTATATAAAATAACAAGTATTACAATATGAGTTTCCAACGTAATATCGGTTGGACTACAATTTACACATGAAATATTGCTTCATCATTTCAAAAAATTACCACTGTGTTGCCAAAGCATTGCAAGTGAATTCACCAACTCTGAAGGCTTGATCATCAGTTTCTATGAGTGTTCCTTATGCAAAATCGTGGCTCTAAGAGTATCACTAGACAAATTCTTTTCTCTCTCTCATTTTGCATTTGTCACTCCAACGTTATTGTACTCCTCTTTCTTCAATTGTTGCTTCTTACCATCAATATTGAGTTCCTCCCCTGAAAATAAAAGAAGAAACAATGCAAAGTATAAGACATGAAATACGATGAATACTTGAATATAAAATAAAGTAGGCTATAAAATATTTATATGACATATACCTCAACATTCGATAGTGGCCACTATGCGGCTAGATGACCTTTATAAACAAAGAAAATAAAGCATCACCATAGAAGATAAAACCTTAGGAACTTAGTATTCAACCTTCAACAAAACCTTAGGCACAATCATACCAACGAAGTTACATGTTAAAAATATCAAGAAATAGATAACTTGTGAAAACAAATGGAAAAAAAAAATATCAGTGTAAAAAATATCCTTATTGCTTGTTCTAAAAGAGTCATGTTCCTTAAATTTGGATATTATTTTTCCCACAATGAAAGTTCCTCGCTATTATGACCTATGTTTTTTGGATCATGATATTGATCCAACATCATATTGGATTGTAGAGACAAAATGATTCAACTTTCCAAGATGAGTACCTCACTTGGTTGAATGAAGGTGCTAGTTGTGAGTAGTTTCAAAACCTTAGGGAAGCAGAACACTAAGGCCTAAGAAAATATATCACCGCTTGTCCACTGAAAGAAAAAGTTTCAATCCCACAATGGCCCCTAGGAGTACATTTCATTGGATGGATATTACACTCTGAGGGATGATTGTCTAATACAATGAGAAGTGTACATATATTGTCACAATTCCCCTCACAGTCAGTCCCTATAGTTGTGTCCTATAATATTAATCATATTATACCATTTAATTATAAATTATGACTATCAGATAATTATTTGTTTGAATAATTAGTTTGAAATTGCATTTTTAGTATTTATGTATACTTGAAAATATTCAGGAAAAAAAGGAGTATTTTTTGTGACTAGTTAATGTCGATTAAATCTAAATACACAAGAAATTGTGGGGCATCGGTGTTTCTCTAGCAGTTATCCGCTTATTGTACCAATTGCTCCCATGTCCTCTACTGCTTTTGGTGAATTCCTCTTTTATAATGTCCAATGCCAATGTAATGGACATTTATTCTCGATGTTTTTCTAAGCGAAATGAAAGCTCCACAAGTAACAACCAAAAGTTAACCTCAAATATATTATTGGGGGCCAAAATGCAGTAATTATATGAAAAGCCAAGAAACATTGCACGTTAATCATCTTCTCTTTAATATTGATTAATAATTTCTTTGCATGGTCATGTAATACTAAAGTGTCAAGTAGGGACATTTAAAGTTAGTCATCCATCAATATCACCTTTGAGAGTGCTTAGTAGTTAATACTTCCTATTACACACACAGTAGATCACCAACTTCAAGGATAACAATATAAGCACAACAAAAATAAAATTAAAAGAAATGCTATGAAGTCAAATGTGAATAATCTTGAGTCAAGAAAATACCAAGCCCTTCACATTAGCAAGGCATTCTTAGGCACTAAAATAGAAAATCCTTCCATTGCATCATTGTAACCTTTTCTTTAATTTCTTTAATTGAGAACATAACTTTAAAAAAAAAACATTGAACAAGGTCTCAAAATCCTAACAAATTCTCGAGTGATTGTCGTATCAATTAAATAGAAAGGAAATCATTATATATGCTTTTAACTTGTGTAATATATTGAAGAATATGAATCTCTCTCATCCCTTGCTCCTAATCAAATTGTAATATGTGGGTTCCAATCAACTAATAAATTTCCCTCCAAGATAGTTAAGAGATCACTTTGGAGAAGAACTTCTAAAGCATTGGGATAGTAGAAATGAAATTAACTAGGAGGAAAATGAAGAACTTTAGTGGGCGCTCCAAAATATTTGAACCCAACTGAAAATGATTGTATACTCCCTCTGCACATTTTAAAACATAAACCATTCAAATGCATCTAATCTATTTTCCACCTTTCTGTAATATGTATTTCTTTGAGTAAGAATAGAGAACTCATAAATATTGTCATGAAAGAGGACTCTTCATAATCCTAATAAGTTGGGCTCTAACAAATAAACAATTTCATGTATTGAATAAATCTTACATGGTAGAGTTCAGTGATTAAAATGACAACTTTATTCTCAATCTCATTACAACAAAAATAAATTCAACCCTAACTAGTTGGGATCTAACAAATCAAGAATTTCATGTAGTAAATAAATGTACATGGTAGATCCCAATTATTTGCAATGAGAAATTTATTCTTGATCTTATTACAACATAAATAAATTCAAGAGTACATACATATTTCCTTATCTGAGACAAATTTTGAACACATTCCGAGATTTCATAGAAATATAATGATACGATTTACCTGTAGGACATGAGAAAGCTATCTACATCTATCACTCATCACCGGACAATAGTGTTATTGAGACACCACCTCATGGCATTAAAATCTTGTAGAGAGATAGTGTTATAGAGATACCTTGCAACACCTATTCAACACTACCTTCAAGCTTCAAATTCATCAATTGATTTACTTTAGTAGCAAGTTCTAGTGGGATTTCATTAAATATAACTAGACAAAAGCCATTTATGATAGATGTTGTTGCCTTCTCTGGATCTATCCCCCTCTGGAAATAGAATAACTGATATTCCCTAATTTTTGAGGTACTTGCTTCATGTTCAACATGGGCTATTACGTTCTTCACGTGGAAAAGGTTGCAAATATTAGATGTATAATGGAAACAAGCATGCAATTCAAGGTTTCTCCTAAAGTCTCTTGGGTGAATTATAAAACATCATCTACTTAAAACATGATATATGGTAGTAAAAAAAAACTACCCAAGATCCCACTTAAGAATTCAAAATGTTGCAAATAAGAGATGTCTTAAACAATATCAACTATTTAATTTCATAATCACACTAAAATAGACAAATCTTTGAAATGTTGAAAAGTGTGAAAAAAAATGGAAGTGGAATATTATAGTTATGTCACAGTAGATATAGCTATGTAAATTGTAACTTCTATCTAAAACACATAAATGTAACTTCTATAGCTACATGAAATGTAACTTCTATATAAAAAAATGGAGTTGGAATATTATAGTTATGTCAGGGTAGATATAGCTACATGAAGTGTAACTTCTATATAACATTCTAAATATCCTTTTTTTAGTCATTTAAGAGACTAACATTTTTTCTAATCTTCGAATATTAACTTAATACTCCACCAAAAATAACATTGAATTGGTTCTTCACCAACCAACTGCGTACTCATTCCCCTGCCATATTTCTAATATTTTATTTGTGTGTGGATTTAAGCTAGTGTAATGTAACTTCTACATATTTGATAATTTAGACGTAAAAAATTACCCAGATTGAAGATATGCAATTAACATATGTACAATAAGATACAATATGCACGAGTTATAAGTAATGTGACGTTTACATGTTATATCAAGATAAAATATTTCTTATCTCATCAACTCTTATCTTATAGTTGGTGATGGATGTAGCCTTTAAAATTATGAGCCATCCTTGTAATATCTTATATTTAATGATGGATATAGTTTTTAAAAGCATCAAACTTGTTTGTTATTTTATATATGATCAATTTAAATGGAAATGCTCGTAATTTTATTCAATATCATCTTGTACAACTGGAAATAAAATGAAGTGGGGGTGGTGCTTTTAGTGATTTTCAAGCTTGTTTTAATTACCTAAATTTAGCCTATTTAAAATAAACAAGGGTGGTGTCTTTAATGATTTTCAAACTTGTTTTAATTACCTAAATTTAGCCTATTTAGAGTAAATAGTTGCATTGACCATCTTATCTTCAAGTCATTAGATTTGCTTGAGGGCATCTTCATGACATCCACCATCTCTGAAAATTATGAAATATATCTTGCACTAAATAGACAATGTTGGCACAAAATCTTTTATTGTGCTTTTTACTTCGTGTCACAAATTTATTGATATTTTATGATTCTTGGTTTCAATTTCCATGCTAAGACTGGATTCATCATGCCTGCTAAGATTTTTAGTTGTGCACACATCATATTTCTCACTTCTAATTGTATAAAAAATAGAGAGTATGCATAATGACATGTAGTGACATGTGGGTGTCTATTTTACTCAATGATATGCTTTATTTTTTAACCCATTCCAATCGTACCAAAATGAAATTAAGAGACATAAGGACACAAGAAGGACTATCAATAAATGAAATTAGAGGCTTTAGAATGCAACTCAAATCGTACCTAAATGTAATGATAAGTATTTGTAGCTGCCTGGTCACCAATGAGCATCGAACCACACTGTGAAGATGAAATTAAGAGATGCAAGGACACAATAAATGAAATTAGAGACTTTAGAATGCAACTCAAATTGTACTTGAATGTAACGATAAGTATTTGTAGTTGTCTGGTCACCGATGAGCATCGAATCACACTGTGAAAAAATCCTTGCATTATGAGACGTTGGTTGCACCTGCACTAATCATTTGTAGTAGTTCCTTGACTTGCCTATAGATATAATTTTAGAAACAATCCTACTCTTGCGATTCTTCCCTATATGGATCATCTTTGTCCCCCCTATTGATAGTTGTTTTTCAAGGAAACATAATAGAACTCTCCAATTGCATCATCACCTTTCAAAACAATGCTTGAGTATGATAAGATGATTGTTGAACCAGACTCTACTCAGGTCCACGAAATCCTCGATTTGTCTCCATTGCACAAACCTCTTTTTGTAATAAAATTATAAATCCCGCATTTGCATTCCTCGTCCCCGACATACCAATTATTTATAGTGGAATATTTTATCGTTTCTCCCTTGGTGCAATAGAGATCCACTACTGTGGCATGGACATGCAGTGCATCCTTCAATATATGTCATAGAATTCCTCTCACCTCATAGAACTCTCTCATCTACAACAATAAGAGTCCTCTCAAGCTACCTGGTCTCCATCCCATTCATCCTAAAATAAGTGGATGTTTCCATGGGTGACAAAGTGTTCTTGGGGATTTAATAGAAGGAGCTATCACTAAAATAAATACATTGCAACATAATAGTTATCAGCAGGAGGAACAAACCTGCCAAGCTACTTCCTAACTATATCATGATACTCCTAAATTACCTCTTATAATGAACAAAAGATAACCTCAACTTCCTATAGAATCTACATATGCATGGTAGCAATGAAAACACTGTCAAAAACAACATCTAAAACAACATTGGTCAGTCTCTTCTTCTAGCCAAGGGCATGCCCAACTTTTGAAAAGTATCAAGAAAGTCAGGGTCCACCTCATCCAAGCTCCTCTTCTTTTTCTACTCTCTCTGTTTAGGTTCAAAATAATAACAAAGGTCTTGGAAAATGGTGGGTGGGTAAAACTTATCCGACCATTTGGGTTCTTCCATTTTTAATCATTGTTTGTAAGCATTGAGTCTAAATTGAAAAATCCATTCAAGTTCGTTCTTTTTAGGTGAAATTAACCTAAGATTTGGAGTGTTGTAAGGTTTAATGGATCTAAGTATATTCTATTTAAAATATAGTAACATGGTTTAAAACTGTAGGCATTGAGATTAGAATCTAAGGATGAAACATAAAAGATTTTATGTTCATGATTACAAGAAATTTTAATTTCATGTAACAAAGTTTGAGGAAGGTCTAGTATTTTCATCCTACTGAAAATTTTCTTGCATCACTTGAGCTATTTGAATTTGGGTATGGTAGAGCCCATTACACGAAAAATCAACCACTAAATAAAAAGGTGAAAAGAAAGAATAAAATTTCATGCATTATGACCCTAGAAACAATAGGGAGGAGTGAACTGATCTGTACAATAAAGACATGCAAAATACTTACTTGTCCATTTTCTTATGATGAATTGTTGGCCGCAACCAAAATTTGCATTATCATAATCATTAAACCCTTTGTACCATAAGGACATGCAAAACACTTACTTTTGCATCGTTTTTTGATGAATTGTTGGCTGCAATCAAGATCTGCATTATCATAATCATTAAACCCTCAACTCTAGATGAAATTTATGCTTTGATCATATAATCCCTCGAAATTGTTTACCCATAGGAACAAAAATCATCTTTAGTAAAAAGGAATAAATCTTCATAGTCCAAATTCATACCCATGTACAAATGGCCAAAATCTCCACTCTCAATGACCTTGCCCTTCTTCCATCTAATCGATGATGCTCTCCTAATGTGCTTCCCATGCAAACTCCATCTAAGGTTCGAATCCCATGAAATACATAGATCACATTGGTGGTCTTCATTCTTTTGGAATTTGCACACAGATATCAACAAGGCATCCCATGAAATCGATAGATCAAGTTGATGGTCTTCCTTCTTCTGGCATTTCCACGTAAATATACAAGGCAGAGAAAAATGCAGTGCTACAATGTGATGTTGTAATCTGTGAATATTCTAGTTGAACCGAGCGCTAAACTGGAAATGAAAAAGAAAAGAAATATTTATAATGGAAAAAATAAAAGAAATTTATAATATAAAATAAATTATATAAATTACAATTGGTTAAATGAATTTATTTTTAACAAGAATTTGTTATATTTTAAAAAGATAAGAGAGTTAAAAATGATATCAAGATTGAGTGTAAATATTTAAATATGGCTCAATTAATAATTAAAAGTTAAATAAATAAAAATAATAAAATTCAATTTTATATATTTTGATTTTGTTATTAACTTGTGAATAGGCTTTGTACAATACCATGGGCCAATTCCATGGGTAATCAATACTACAAGTCCAAAACCATAACTTATTTCACAACCAAAATATTTTGTAAAAATAAGACAAGATTTTTAACCGTGGATATTCATCTCGACATTATGGTAGATATTATTAACTTGTAAAAAATATCCTTTGTTACAATGCCATGTGTCAATACCGTGGATTATCAATAACACATTCCCAAAAAACATAAATTATTTCACAATCAAAATACTCTATAACAATATGACAAGATTGTTAACCATGGATATTCACCCCTCGCTTTACCATGGATATTAACTTCTAAACCGACATAGATCCATCTTAGCTAAGGATCCAAGGGATGAGAGAAAGCAAATTGACTAATTATAATAGATTAAATATAGTGCATGATTTTTTAAGGTTTTTCATTATTTTATTTTCTTTGACATGATTGATCCAAAATATAGGTTTAATATTTTACAACCAATTAAGTTTTTTTAATTTAGATAATTTCTTAAACACATTACTATGTGATCAAATTTAAGAGAGAATTGGGGAGGGAGCGAAGAGAGGGAGGGAGATAGTGAAAAAGTTGGAGGGTGGAGAGAGAGAAAGAGAGAGTGATGAGGGGGAAGAGAGAGTGAGGTGGGAGAGATGGAGTGAGAGGAAGGAAGAGAGAGAGATGGAGTTGGAGTGGGAGAGAGAGGGAGGAAAGAACAAAGACATAGAGAGATAGATGTGGAGATAGAGAGGAGTGAGAAGGGAGAGAGAGTGAGGGAGTGAGGGAGAGAGGAGAGGAGGCAAGAGAAAGAAGAGGAGAGGATAGAGATAAGGAGAAAAGAGGAAGGGAGAGAGATGGAGACATAGAGATGGAGAAGGACATGGAGGGGAGGAGATATTAATAGATTTGGATGGAAGAGAGAGAGAGAGAGGGAGAGTTATTTGGGGGGG
>APFE030071447.1:76457-166395 GCA_000404065.3 Pinus taeda
ACTGTCTCTTTCAGTTTTTCAGTTTCTGTAATTGTAGCACAATTTACTATTTTTAGCAGTTTTTCGAGTCCTGAACTTCCGGAGCCGGTTTGAGGCCCTAAACGACATTTCTTGGGAAATCTGGGGGAAACATGGGTCCATGGATCGATGTTTCCCTTCCCAAAGTGGTAGTGCTCGGATAGATCTTTCTAACGAGCTATTGTACGCATCAAATGGAGATCGTATGCCAAAGTTATGACCTCGGGAAATTGATGTGCCAATTTACCCAAACGGGGCCCACAATTTCGCGTTTCATCTTCTGGGGTTAGGTTTTGGGATGTGAAGGGTTTTACATTGTTTCTCAACAATAAATAGGCCTTCGATCCTCATTGTAACACAGTTCAGAGGCATGTTGCCACCACATCTCTTCTAAGCGATAAGCTACCATCGCCCTAGCTGGTTTATTTCCACTTCGGTTTGTAAGAATATTTTAGTATTTTACAGTAATGAAATGAAGTATTATTTCCACTACATATCTGTCTTTATGGTTATCTCTGTATTTTATTGCGTTCTTGTTTAAATCCGGATCAATCCCTCTCTTCTTCACTAGTATGCTAAGTTTCCTCTTCAAGTTCTGTTTCTTGGTTGTATCTTCCTTCCAGCTGCAAGGGTTTCTCATCTTCAAGGCTAGATAATTCTAAGGGTTGGTTACTAGTACCCTGTAGGTTTTAAGCCATTCCCATGCTTGTTCTCAATCTGGAAGAGTGTCTACGTTTTTGTGGTCTGATTACTGTGTTGGTGGTCTTTTTTCCTTTTAGGGCAATAAGGCTAACCCCCCGTCTATAGAAAACACTAATTCTTCCCGCTGGTTTGCTACTGGACAAGATTGTAGCTTACTATCAATCGAATTAGAAAATGATGACTTACAACCTTACCTATATGCCGGGATTTCTTTATGCTTTGAGCAGCATCATGCAACAAAAAATTCAAATACGCAAGCAAGTTTACGAAACATTTCTATTTTAAAACTGCTAGTAATTTAAGGTGGCATGGTCTTACCACATCCTTTCTTCCATCGCATGTAATGTGGCTCTGAACTACTCTAGCCAGCTCTGTCCAAGGTTCTCCTAGAGATGAACGTTGGACTCCTTTACCTTTGATAATCAGGTTCTATCCCTCGTCCCAAAAGATGGCCATGGCGTCTTGAATCCTCAATTTTTTATGTGTCCATATAGGTCCAACTGTTGGTAGTCCAGATACCTCAGATATTACTATATCCATCAATGTTATTCGTCTTCCTCTTACTATAGAATGATCATCCTGCAAATTCTGTAAAAATTCAATAGCCACAGTTTCATTGGGTTGTTGCAGTCGCGTAAAATATGCAACCCATCTAGCCCTTACTAGAATTTCTCGTGTAGCATCAAAAACTGCTAGTGTCTGTGGCTCACTGCGTACTGAATGTCCTCCCATTTTTTTCTGAATTCTGCACACTGTTATTTTACACAACAATGCATAGAGCCAACAATGGAACAAAAAACTATAAATATCGGATAATACCTTTTTAATAACATAGATAACATTAAAGTTTTCTATTATGGGATATCATGCAGCCTAGTACAACCAAATAAAAGACTGACACATATGCGAAAGTGCTTTGGAAGTCACCCTCACCCCCTGAAAAATGATAGGTCGCCCTTGACCGGTTCAATGTAGGGATGACGTACTGACGGCAATCATACAGTGGTAAAAATGGTAAGTTGTACATATTTTATGACTAGATAAAAAAAAATATCAAGTTGTTGAAATCGATGCATATCATGAGAATTACAAATAAATATAGAGATGCCATGGAGTAATTTGAAAAGGGGAAAGGACATCTGACGTGGGTAAAATGCTATGTGGTCATTAATTCCACTTAACCCATTATGAATGACTTTTTAAAGGATTTCCATGCATAAAGGTTTAAAAGGAATTGGGAACATGATCTCTTTTGAAATAAAGATAAAGAAATAAGAAAAGGGTTATAATTACTATTGATGTTGAGAAATATGACTCCAATACCATCAGCAGAGCTCTATTGCCCATAGGTGTTTATAACCTTGACAAAGTTTCTTTTTCACCATTTGGAACCATGGTCATTTATGTATACTTAGGAAAGTGCGTTGTGATGTCAGAGTGGAGACCATTGTGCTAGCTTGGTAACCAGATGGATCACAATGCCATTCACTGGGAAGAAGTGAAAGGTGGGCAAACCGGCTCGTGAGGAGACCTCCTGTTCCAAGGACTTTGATTTTTCTGATGTGTCAATTGGATCATATCCCTAGTGTGGTGGCCATAGTGGGAATGCCACTTCACTGCTTCCTTATGATCATGGTAGGTTGGCTCATGATGAGACCCCCTATCCTCCATCTGACAAATCATAGAATTGTTAGTAAGCACACACACGCACACACACACACACACACACACACATATATATTTTCTTCCTTTTTTCTTTTTTTTCATATAGAACTTCCTATTCATATATAGAGGATGGCTCAACACTCCTTAAGAGTAGGGATGGTGGAAGAAGTCTGAACATATCAATAGAAGAAAATATGACCTTATTCTTATTCAATGATAATAAGTAAAGAGAATCATGAGAATTAGGGAAGAACCAACATGGTACAAGTAATCAATCAATTTGAGTTATAGTGAAAATAAGGATAGTAAAGTGATATAGATAGTTGTGTCCTTTCCTTTTTCTAATTAATACAAAACAATGTCATTAAAGATGATAATTTCTCTTTGATTTGTTTATTCCAATAACCTTTAAATTTGGTATCCTTGCATAAATGTTTGTATTCTTGTCTTCAAAGGATGATGAAGAGTGAAACATTATTCACACACAAAAAAATGCACTCAAAAAAAGATGTTGTTCCTTAAGAGGAACATCAAAAAGATATATGCACACAAAACTATTGTTCCTTAAGAGGAACGACAGAAAGAAAAAAACTTGCACACAAAATTGTTGTTCCTTAAGATGAACAATAACTATTCCTTAAGAGGAACAACAAATAAAACAGACGCAAGTGAAAGTGCTAATCCTTCGACGGAACAACATAAAAACAAACCGAGGTGAAACTATTGTTCCTTTTAAGGAACAACAACAAGCAAAAAAATGATGAAACTATTGTTCCTTAGAAGGAACAGCAGCTGTTCCTTAAGAGGAATAACCACTATTATGGAACAGCATAAAGCACGCGCATACCAAGTTGTTGTTCCTTAGATGGAACGGTTGTTGTTCCTTTGAAAGGGAACAACAACTATTCCTTAAATGGAATAGTGCAAAACAAATGTAAATGGGATTGTTGTTCCTTAAATGGAACGGCTACTGTTCCTCTTAAGGAACAACGGCTATTCCTTAAGAGGAACACCAAACATTCAAAAACGCAAAACTATTGTTCCTTAAATGGGACTGTTGCTGTTCCTTAAGATGAACAAAAGTTGTTCCTTAAGAGGAATAGCAAAAATATGAACACGCAAAACTGTTGTTCCTTAAGAGGAACGGCTGCGGTTCCTTAAGAGGAACAACAGTTGTTCCTTAAGAGGAACAACAAAAATATAAACAAGTGAGATTGTTGTTCCTTAAATGGAATAGCTATTATTCCTTAAGAGGAATAATAATTGTTCCTTAAATGGAATAGCACAAATAGACCACATGTGGAACTGTTGTTCCTTAAATGGAACGGTTGTTGTTCCTTAAGAGGGAGAACAGTTGTTCCTTTAAGAGGAACAACAAAAATGCAAACATGCAACACTATTGTTCCTTAAATGGAACAACTATTGTTCCTTAGGAGGAATAGCAGTTGTTCCTTAAGAGGAACAACAAAAATACAAACATGCAACACTATTGTTCCTTAAATGGAACGGTTGTTGTTCCTTAGGAGGAACATCAGATGTTCCTTAAGAGGAACAACAAAAATACAAACACGTGAAAAACTATTGTTCCTTAAATGGAACGACTGTTGTTCCTTAAGAAGAACAACAAAAATATAAACACACAATTTTTTGTTCCTTAAGAGGAACAGCTTGCTATTCCTTAAGAGGAACAAAAAAAATAAAAATACGCAAATTGTCTGTTCCTTAAGAGGAATGGCTATTGTTCCTTAAGAGGAATAGCAAAAAGAAAAGACACGCAGAAACTATTGTTCCTTAAATGGAATGGTTGTTGTTCCTTAAGAGGAACAACACGAAAATTAAATGAGAGAAAAGTGTTGTTCCTTAAATGGAACGGCTGTTGTTCTTTAAGATGAATAGCAGTTGTTCCTTAAATGGAACAACACTAAAATCTGTACAAAAATAGTTTATACAAGAAAATTTAAAAAAAAATAAAGGTCTATATACAAAACTCAAAAACAAATGAGTTGTTTACTGGATTGATGATGAGGATGGGTTAACCTCCTCAGCGAGAATTTGCATGGTGGAATCTTCCTGTCACTGCTAGTAAAAGGACTCCCTAGTAAACGATTTGTGACAAAGTCACACTCGATGACCATTCGATTTGAAAGAATATCTAGATCCATCAATGGTTGTCAATGTAATTGTGCCATTATCATGCACCTTTTGTATCTCATAAGGTCCTAGCCATCTGGTCTAGAGATTTTCCGGGAAATCCTAGAACCTTGAATCGTATAGGAGTGCCCAGTCTCCTTCGTGGAAGATCTTCTTTTTAATAAGGGAATCGTGTCATTTCACCCTCTGTTGTTGAATTAATGCAATGCGTTGAAGAGCTGAGAACCTAATTTCATCTAATTCATTGATTTGTTGTAATATATTGGTCTGAGCTTCATTTAAATTCAAACCCACCTCCTGCATTGTTCTTAATGTTTGAATCTCGAATTTGATTGGGAAGATGGGTTCCTTACCAAATACTAATTGATATGGTGAATATCCGTGGTGTTTCTCCATGTTGTGAAGTATGCCCACAAGGCTTCTAGCAATCTTGAAGCCCAGTCATGTCTGTGTGATGCAACTGTTTTTGTAAGTATTGCCTCAATTACCTTATTAGTACTTTCTAATTGGCCATTTTCCTGTGGGTGGTATGGAGTTGTAATTTTGTGCAGAACACCGTAATTTCTCAATGTTGCAGCAATCTTGTTACCTACAAATTGCGGTCCTCCATCTATAATTATGTCTCTTAGCATGCCATATCGCACAAATAATTGAAAAATAAAATGTATTACTACATCCTCTGTAGCTCTTGGCAATGCCTCTGCTTCAACCCATTTAGTAACATACTCTATTGCAACCAGTATGTATGTTTTTTGATTGGATGATGGGTTAATAGGACCAACAAAATCTAGTGCCCACCACTCAAAAGGCTCAATTACTAATTGTGGGTTCAGAGGCATCTCATCAGATTGTCCAGGGTGTACTGCCCTCTAACAGTTATCACAGGCTTGAACAAACCTTTTAGCATCTTTAAAGATAGTGTGCCAGTAATAGCCTGTTTGTAAAACTTTGTGACCGGTTCTGTGGTCCGCAAAATGTCCTCCACACAACCCATCGTGGCATGCTTTTAGAATGTCAAATACTTCATCTTCCCGGACGCATTTTCTGATGTGCATATCTGCCCCTGTATGGAATAAATAGCCCCCAATCCAAGAGAATCGGGTACTGCGTTGCACTATTTGTTTTCTTTCATTAGGCGTTAGGTGCTTGGGTAATTTTCCCACTGCCAAGTAATTTGAAACGTTGGCATACCATGGTGTTCTAACAATAACAACAAATAAATTTTCATCAAGAAATTGATCCTCAATTGCTGCTGTGTCCGCAGGCTTTGGCATTCTTGAGATAAAATCAGCTACAGGGTTTTATTTTCGAGATCGGTCCTTAAATGTGATGTCAAATTCCTACAAAAGAATCAACCATCTTGTAACTCTTCCATTTGTAACAGGTTTATTTGCTAAATACTTAATGGCAGAGTGATCTGTATATAAAACTACAGGATATCCAGTTATATAGTGTCTAAATTTATTTACATCACATATTACAGCTAAAAATTCTTTTTCATTCACATTATAGTTTAATTTAGCAAGAGATAGATTTTTGCTGATATAATATATTGCATATGGCTTTTTATCTTCTTCCTTCCCAAGAACTGCTCCGATTGCTGTGTCTGAAGCATCATATGAAATCTGGAATGGCAAATCTCAATTTGGGCCCCTTAGCACTGGGGTTGTTGATACAAGATTTTTCAGATCCTCAAAATCATGGTCACACTTATCGGTCCAAATGAAATCAATATTTCATGTTAGTGCATATAAAGGTGTAGCAATCTGAGAAAAATGCTTTATAAATCTTCTATAATAACCAGAAAATCCCAAAAAACTGCGTACCTCTATTTGTGTGGTACAAGTAAGTATTAACAAAATTATCTGAATTTTAGCCGGATCTACCTGTATTCCAGCTATTGCATTATAATGACCTAGGATGATTCCCTCAGTGATCATCATATGACACTTTTCATGGCTCAAATAGAGCCTAGTGGCAATGCATCTTTGCAGCACTTTTTCTAATGTTTGTAGTGCTGGCTCAAAGTCATCCCCATAAGGTGTGAAGTCATCCATATATACTTCGAGCCCTTCATTTAGTAAATCTGAAAAAATGTTGAGTACAACCCTTTGGAATGTGGCAGGTGCATTGCATAGCCCAAAGGGTAAGACCCTATAAGAAAATTTTCCCCAAGGACAGGTAAAGGTAGTTTTATCTTGATCTTCAAGGGCAATCTGGATCTGATTGTATCCACTGAAGCCATCTAGGAAAGAAAAGAATTTCTTTCCTGCTAAAGTTTCCAAGACCTGATCAATGAATGGAAGGGGGAAGTGGCATTTCTGGGTTGCTTTATTCAATTCTCTATAGTCAACACATATCCACCACTTTCCATTCTTTTTCGGCACAACGACTAATGGAGAGACCCACTTGCTGTCAGATATTGGATAGATAAAATTTACATCTAAAGTTTTTGCAATTCAGCTTTCAAAATATCCTTAAGATGAGGATTTAATCTCCGTTGGGTTTGGTGAATGGGTCTAGCATCCTTTTCTATATAGATGTGGTGTGTACACAACTGGGGAACAATTCCTTTCATGTCCAGGTAATCCCATGCAAATGCTTCTTTATATTTTCTCAGGATTTGAACCAAATTTTCTTCTTTTTCGACAGTTAGGATTTTGTTAATGTTCAAAGTTTTTCCTGGCTTAATTTCTATGGTTTTGCTGTTATAAACAGACGTAGTTGGTATTTATTGATCATGAGTATCTTTTAGGGGATCTTCTTCTACTTCATTATCGAATGTTGCTTCGATCATGTGACATTTTAGATGGGATCTGGTTTCTGGTTGGTTAATGAAGTTGTTAATGATGTCGTCCTTTGTGTGGTCTTTAAATTCGAGGGCATCTCCTATGGTTAGTGGTGATCTAATGTTTTCAGTTAGGTATGATACATGTTTTTTTTTTTTTTTGAACTTGGTTGGGCTGGAGGATATAAGGCTAAATTCTTTACATTGCTTCCTCTTGCTATAGTCATGTTGCCTTGTTGACAGCTAATGTAAGTGTCAGCAATTGCTAGCCAAGGTCTACCTAGAATTAATGGATGTCCATCCAGTCAGTTTCTAGGATTGATGATCAGAAAGTCTACAGGGTGTTCCCAGGAGTCTACAGACACCATTACATCATGTAATGTGCCCTCTAGTCTGACTACCGATCATTCAACCAACTCCAATAAGGTTGTGGTTGGGTCTAATGATGTAATGCCAAGTTTTTGACAAGTGGTGGTTGTAAGAATATTGATTGCAGCTCCTAAATCAACTAAGGCATTGGGGAAGGAGCATCCATTGATTTACACCACAACTATAGGATTTCCTGGGTCCTCATATTTTACAGGTGCTTCTCTTCCTGATAGTAAGTCAGATAAAGTACTGACTACGTGGAAATTTGGATTTGTTGTGACTTTCTTCTTCGCCTTTTTCATACATAATTCTTTGATAGTTTTTGCATAAATTGGGATATCTTGAATAGCCTGGAGGAGTGGAATTTTTATACACAAATTTTTTAGTTCTCCGAGAATATCAAAATCAAGATGTTCTATTTGGAAAGGTATGATCATTCATTCTGGGAATGGTGGAGAAGAGGTGGTTGCTTGTTCATGAGTTTTTTGTCTAAGCAAATTCTCTTCTTGTAGTGTTTGTTCTATAGGTAACAGATTTTCAGTTTGAACATTTTTATCTCCCTATGATTCTATTATTCACCCAGATCTTAATTGAATGTCATTGCACTCCCTTAACTCGACTTTTGGTTCTGTTCCTTCAATTATTTGCACATATTGAACCGGTCTATTATTGGGGTTCGGGTTGGGTTGGAAGCAACCTTGAGTTGGTCTGGGGGTTTTATTGCAATGTATAAGGTGCTGGCCATGTGGGTTGAGGGAGAGGAATCATTCTAGCTGGCTGATTTATAGGTCTTTGCCAGTTCGACTGCCATTTTTGACTCTACAAGGTGGAGGGTGACCATTGTGTTGAATATGCATTATTTTGCCAAAATGGTGGATAGTAAGGGAAGTTCGGCCAATTGATTTGATTTGTTTGATTTGGACATGGTGATATGGAGAATGGTTGTTGTGAGCAGCTGGAGAAAGGTGGCTGATTTTGCCACATTCCATTATACTATTGAGCATTATACTGAGGAGGTTGAAAAGAAGAGGATGGATCAATGGGCATACTTGTTTGTCGTGACTGCCACTGGTGGCACTGAATTAGTAGGTAAATTAGTTTTGTTTCTTCTTCTGCTTCTTTGTAGACTACCTTCAGTCTTGGGAGTGATGGGAAACTTTCTGTGGCGTGATCTTTCGTACAAATAGCGCAAATTTTGACTGCATCCAACGGGCACTCTTTGTGGCTATGTTTCTTTCTGCATCTAGGGTAGAATATCACCAAATTTTGTTCCGCTTCTGCTTGCTTTTGTTTAGCTTGCATAATGTGCAACTGCGTTGTCAGAGTCCCTAGAATATTAGTTTTGAAGTCTTCTAGTAGATAGCTGATTTCCATGTGGATTATACCTCCACTAGAGATCTTATTATCCCTTGTGGTCATGTCATGTTCTGTTGGCTTCAATCTTGTGCTACCTCTTGAACTCCTGATACACAAATCAATGATATCAGCAAAATTTTCATGATATATGTCACCTTTACCCATAATGTTTAATGTTTCAATCCATTGTTCTTTCATCCTTTTAATTAGTGTAGTTTTTAACACATTGTAAAGAAAGGGTAAAGATGCATAAGGAGATCTTTAGAGATTGTATTGAAAGCGTTCTACATATTCCTCTAGTGTTTCACTAGGTCATGCTGTCATTTGAAATATTTCATCCTTTAATTCTCTGGATCTACAATAGTCCTGATATTTCTTTAGAAAAGCAGTTTTCATTTGATCCCAGTCGTTTATAATGCCCCCACCTAATCCCATAAACCATCGTAAAGTTGCTCCTTTTAATGTGGAGGGAAATAATTTTAGTTTTTGGGGATCGGTGGTATAGTCATACCCCCGACATAATACATCAAACTCAAACAAAAATGCATTTGGATCGTCTGATGTTAGGCCATGTAATGTAGGGATATTCTGAAAAGGAATGGCTTTCATAGGTGCATTAACTGTTGTGTCCACGATGGGATACTGAAGTGTGGAGGTTTAAGGTGTTTGTTGGTTCTGGGCCATTTGATCAAATATGTGCCAATACCCTTCTAGGATTTCTAGAGAGTTATTCCTAGGATGACTAGAAGGATTACGAATGAGCTTAACAACACTTCCTTGGTCTAGGATAATGAGTGTTCCTTGCTGAACTATTACCTCAGGGGATCTTGGCTCCTCAGGTTCACCTGCTTCGTTTTGGATAAACTTAATAACACTCCCCTTATCTGGGCTGCTGAGTGTTTGAATTATTTCAAGAGGGGATCTTGGCTCTTTTGTTTCCCTTGTTTCTCCTCCTCCTTCACGGAGATTACTAGAATTCCCTTCTTGTAAAGAAATTGGGCAAGAATTCTCCATTTCGTGAAAATCATGCTCAGTTTCTTCTATTTTGATGTTCATCTCAGCAAAGGCTACAAATGGTGAGTCTATGGCCCAAAGGGAGTCAGTAGGTTGTCTAGAAGCAACTTTTCTAGGGCCTACTGATGGCTAAGATTCGGCTTTCTTAATGATATCGTCTATGAAGGTTGATTGACCAAGGGTCACCGATCCCTTAGCTTTGTCAGGTTTGAGTAGTGGTTTTGGATTATTTTCAAGTTTTTTCTTCTTAGTCATACAGACAAATCAAATATTTATTTCTACCCTAAGTTCTTTAACAATACTACTGGAAAGTGGGTTGGGGAGTAGGGCTTTTACATGGTCCGTATGCAGGTTCTTACCTTCTGTTTTTAATACCCAACTCTTTCCTAATAGGCACCCATCAGATGCACACTACTCTTTTAGAAATGGCTACACTCTCCCCGACAACAATACCAAAATGTTGAGGTATAAAAGGTGTCTTTTTCACTCCTAATTATCTTCAAATTGGTTATCAATCCAGGGAAGATTTTCTATTTCAAGAGTGTACACAGTTTGTGGTGGCTATTTACTCAAGAGTAATGTTTCTAAATTACAGTATAGTGCTTTCAAACACAAGAGTAAACAGATGCTTTAAATAAAAATCAATTGTAATCAAAGGAAACTCAATGCTCTGAAACTAAATTATTTATTCAATAAAGTAACAGTGATTATCAGTCAAGGATATAGTAGCAATAACTCATTCCTTGTTTAACTGATGTAAACTAAATCAAGCATAAATAAGATCCTCAAGCTAAGAGCTTTGACAGCAATAGCCAATGTTCTTTACAGTTGTTGACTTCACACACCACACTAAATAATCAATTGGAAATGACAATGAATTAAATTAATAATGCTACTACAACTGATCAATATGAGATAATTATGCTAACTATAAGAATGTAAAAAGGCAAACCTAACTGATTGTAGAAATTAAATGAACAGCAACGCTATATAATAGAAATGAACAACAAAACTTATGTAACTATAATGAACAGCAAAGCTAAGTCACTGAAATGAACAACAAAGCTCTGTAAGTAAAATGAACAACACAACAATATACTTGCAAAAAGCAGAGATATTGTTATGAGGGAAATGAACAACAACGCAAATTAATTACAGCATATAAAAAACAGATCAGTTCATTAAGTCTGGAAATACAAAACAGTAAAGTGATGCAACTACAATAGATAGAAATGAAACCAAACCATCCCATGGAAGAAATCGTAAAGGAATGATACAAGAACAACAAGTGAATCCCCCAAGACCGGGCCCTTAGCCGCTAGTGAACACCACCGGATTACTTCAGTATGAAAGAAGGAACAACAACTGTATTATATATTAATCATATGAAAATTGGTTACAACTAGTTCATACTCTGTTTCAACAACAAGAGTCGATGATCAAAGTAAAAATACAAAAGTAATTTCTGAATAATCTCTCCCTTCTTTACAATCGATGTCCCTTTTATAATGGCCAGGCGGATAAAATAGTAACAACGGATAGAATAGTAATAGTGATCCATCAGGATCAAGAGATCCTGAGAGATCTGCTCAATCTTCCATCTTTAGTTAGTTCTTTGTCTTTTGTGCTGCTGTTGTGATCTTCTTTGTCCTTATCCATAACTACGACCTCCATCCTTGGCTTGTTGCCTTTGCGCTACTTCCTGGTGAAGGAACAATAGTTACTCCACTTTGTCTTTTTCCTTCTCTCGGGTAAGGAACGGTAGTTTTCCATTTCATCTCTTTCCTACATGAGAAAGGACAATAATTAGCTAAATTGTAATAATAAATAGTTCCCTAGTTTTTACTATAATCCTTTGATATATGAATATTTTTAGAACATAAAGGGGATATAATTAAAGGAAAGGATGATGAAATAGATGACAAATTATTACCTTTTTCATAGCTCAACACAAACAACTTGGATGCAGTTAACTTGTGTGACATGGCTTGTGTCACTCAGTTTACTCAATAAATTCAAGTTAGAGTGCTTGAAGTTTAGTTAAGAATTTGTGATTGCTAAGTTGTAGCAATGAAGGTTAGTTATTTCAAGTTGTTTTCAGTTAAACTAGTTCTAATTGTTGCAGGAAATAGTGGAAGGTAATTTGTGCAGTGGGACTTCAGTCTAACTCAGTGATCATCCAATTAACTGATCAATCGACATAAAATAGCTAGTGCATGCAGAGAATTTGAGTTCCCCAGTTGTGGTGGAGATTCCAAATCAGTGTAACATTGGTTATAGTGTATAGGTGTTGCATGTAGTCAAATGATCAACCTTGGGAATTGTGCAATCTTTTTGGAGGAAATTCCTAAATAATAGGGGCCTAATTTTCTCAATAATTGCATAAGGAAATAGGGGCTTAAGCAGAGGGAGAAATTGACTAAGTCCAAGTTAGAGCTTCTCAGTGAGGAGAGAGATAGGTTATTCACTTGTAGATTGTGATCAGTGAAGAAAATAAATTGTAATACATCTTTATTCATCAGATTAATGCAAGCAAGCAAAGGGGTTTTAAGCAGATTGCTTTTCCATGGAAAATTATTGTGTCCATGTGTGTTATTTCTCATTGCATGTTTGTGATTGATGTTCTAAATTGTGAATTGAATTCTACAAAGTAGTAGAGTTGGTTTGTGTCTTGTGATTTTGATTAAAATTTCATGAGGAGTTGCAAATCTACACCATAATTGCTACAATATCTACACAATTTCACTGGCTATAATTTTCTTTCAAAGACATATGATACTGGCTCCTTTCATCACTAGAAGCTACTTGTAGAAAATTAACATATTGAATAGACTCCAAACCATAGCTAGCACTACCCCTTCCCCACCGATTGACAAGTAGAAACCCACTTTGAGACCCATGACAATAGCATCCCTTGTAATGATTATGCCAACCAATAAAAAAAATCCAAATATTATGCACACACATTACCTTACTATTACTCACAATTTTCCCACCCATTGGAGAGATTCGAACCTAATACTAATGTTTCCCACATTAAAAAACAACCCAACAAGAGAAAGCAACTAAGTGACGACCATGTTAAGAAATATATTCAAAAACCATCAAAAGAAATCATATGTAGCAATAACATCACAATGATTAGTAGATACAAATCCCAAATTAACTAGTGGTAAACACTAAATTCAGGGAGGAATTACTAGATGTACAACATAGTAAGTACAAGAAATAGCATTACAATATAAGTGTAAAGAAAGAAAAAACAAGATTTTTTTATAAGAAAACATGGAGGAAAGCATAATAGAAGTTCAAGATCAGATATGTGAACCCAAAAATAAACATTAAAGAAACCATATGGACCTATAGAGTTAAATTAACTATTAACTTGGGCTATAATCCAATATATGCAACATCTGAAGAGATGATTGGAACACTTAATTTTTTATATATACATCAATGACCTAGTCATTGATGCTTTTAAAGAAGACAATTAAAATGAGGTGATAGTATATTTATGTATGCAAAACAATCAACATTTAATAATTTTTATCATTTTATTGTGTTTATGTTAAGTGCTAATATGTTTGCATGCCCATTTGTTGAGAAACAAATTGAGTGATTTATGTTCATTGTTATAGAGCTTATATATTTTGGATTGGATCATTATATGATTTGTCATCCATATTGATGTTTTCACAGTGGAAAAAGTAGAGGAATCAATGCATGGAACCATTTTTACTAACGGGACCTAGTTTGGAAAATTGGGGTTTGAAACATTTTAGAATTCGTTTAAGGCATCAAATGGCCTTTTTTGGGGTGGGGGTAAAACTTGTTCATTGATACCGCACCCACTAGCACTATTTTACACACAAATACCTTCGCATGGTTGCAAGAATAACCTCAATCTAAGTTTGTATGAAAAATTTATGCCATTCCAAAGTTGATATTCTGGTTTTGATCGCCATGATTCAAGAAGATTCCATGTTAGCGCCCATTATTCATGGAAAAGGGGATAGCCACATAACCATGATGAAGATTACTCTAGAATATTAAATATCATAAATTTTATGGTTAAGAGTTTAAGGAATCAAACTTAATCACTAGTAGGCTATCAGGTTGCATTATAACTAGGCCACTAAGAGGAAAAGGGGTTCCATTCTTTTCAAGTGCATTTTGTTTCATAAATGAGTAGAGGAGTCGAGAGTGGATAGAGAATGATAAACTAGAGATGGTTTGTGCATTGTATCAGCTCATGGGCCACAAGTCTCACTTCTTTGTAGTTGCATCCATTTTCATTTGTAGAAAGAGAGAGTAGAGGAGCCTCACCTTCTAGTTGGGTTTTCTTCTTAAAAGGCTTCCTAGCCATATAATGTGTTATTATGGTTGTGACTGATTATATTTTCCTTTATTCTCTATTTTCTACATTTTCTATATGACATGCCTAAAAACAATAACTTAATAAATCCATAAACCTAAGGAAAATAACCCTCATAGTATAGATTTCATATTTTCAGTATAAATTTATCAAATATATAGTGATGAACTATCCATTGGACTATCCACATCAATTTATGGATCAATATAAATTACAAATCCAATTTATTAGAATTCACAAAATCACAATATGATTGTAGCCACCCTCCTCCCGCATTTACCCAAGTTAACTGATCCACTAGGGTAAACATGCGACAAGAGGCTACTACAACCTTATTCAACTCCCCATGTATGGTTAAGGAAGTGGAACTGACACAACACAACCAATCTGACCTTTTGCACATGTCATAGAACCTACAGGAGCCAACCAACCCTACCAGGTTATCAACCCCTGAGACAACTTGACACTTCTATGCCCTAGAGCCTCAATCACTCCCATCACATGGGCATGCATATGACTGGGCCCTCCAGTCACTCTCATAGTAAGGGCATGCAAACAACTAGGGTCATTTTCAACTAGTTCAGAGCCAACAACCTTGGATTTTGTGTCACTTTTTCAAGGACAAGTCTCAAGCCACTATCCAAAGCTTCATGGAACTTCCAGAAATGAAAATTAACATCAAAACAATGATACAAATAAAAATACTTGAACAAGGACTTGATTGGAACCCTACTAGCCATGACAAGAATTTCGTCAAACATGTCACAAATATGCATTCTACAGGTCATAACAACATATCTGATCTTAGGAGTCTCATACTTATCTGAGAATCGCTAAGAAACATTGATGCCTTATCAAGTTTGCTGCATTATCATCTATTAGGTCATTATTCATTGTTCATTCATTCATTATCTTAAAACATGCTCATAGAAATAAAAAGGATATAACAATCATATAAACAAGCATTTTTACCCATCAAATACAAGAGGAAATAAACTCTTATTAACATATGTGAAATACAACCAGGTCTGGGACTTCCATGAATCACCCAACCATAGACTAGGGTGAATCAAATCTCTCTTTCAGCTAGTCACCCCCATGCCATATTCTAAGAATGAATGTGGGATCTCATGGAAAACATCCAACAAAAATAAACTAGGGCTTCCAGAGACCAAACCACCTCAACCCTCAATGAGTTATTGCACCTCACAGTCATACATCCCTAACCATCACCAATTTGGTCTCTACCCAAGTTTTCCACGGCTCCAAATCATTTTTTCCAACCAGGGCTTCTAGGAATAGTAACTCAACCCACAACTGTCATCGGGCTTCCAGAGCATTTGTCCATCCAAGGGTTCCAGGACTAGTAACTCAACCCACCAAGGGCTTCCAGAGCATTTTTCCAGCCAAAGCTTCTAGGACTAGCAACTCAACCCAAGTTGTTACAGGGCTTCCAGAGCGTTTGTCCAACTAAGGCTTCCAAGAACTAGTAACTCAACCCACAGCCAAAGGAACATGAGAACCAACCATAAAGAAAAAGTAACACCCACAACACCATGATTATCTAGGAAATGGAAAGGCTGGGTAATTCACCATCAATATAGGAATTCCTCCATGTCAATGACAAATCATAACCAAGAACCTACTTGCATGTGTCATGCATGCCAAAAACTAGCAAGGAAATCATACATGAAACTCGGTACCTTCGAGAAAAACTCGTTGTAGTTGTTGATTTCGATGTCCTCTTGCGCTTTCTTTCTATTCATTTTCCTTCTTTCTCCAAAACTACAAGTATGCCACACTCCTCCAAGGGTGCTCCAAGCAAAGTTTAAGTGTCCAAGAGTATGAGAGAGAAAGAGAATAGAGAGAGAGCTCCAAAACTGAACTGACAAAAGTCTTTCAACTGGTCCTTAGAAGCCTTTTTATTAATGAGGCCTCTATTTTCTTCAATTTTCCATCATTTTCCTTCATTTTCCTCCTCACATGCAACTTGTGACCTTTCACCTTCCTTTTCTCCTAATTTCCATTATTTTCAAAAATAAAATGCCAATAAATGCCTCGTGCCTTTCCAAAGCCTTTGCCATTTCCTTAGCCATTAATTAATCACAAGTGATCCCCATCACCATGTTTTTGGCCCAACATTCAACTTGGAATACGTGTCCCATGACCATGGTGCTTATTTTTCCTTTATTAACTTTATTACATGTATTCTTCACCAAGGCTGTTACAAGACCCTCCCCCTTGGGGGAACACCATCCTCAATGTTCAATGACACCTACAACCAGAAATACTACTGAAAATCAAAACATACTACCCATGGAGCTTTATAACTTAGCTTGTTAGAGTATTTACAATGATCATCCTGGTGAAAAAAATAAACCAACATAACAACATGACATCCATAATGACATGACACCCATACCTCTTATTGGAGCTTCATAACACAACTCATGGTGGTATTTACATCCCTATACATATATACTTATACCAAAACATCATACCAAAGCATATACTAAAACAATTCGCTCAACCAATGAATAGAGAAGGATACATAACCTGCATATGATCCCCCATATCCCATGTAGCTTAATTGGGCCCAAAGTTCTTCCATTTCACTTTAACCTGCTTGATTGCTCGGTTCCAGAGCATGAGCATCTTTCTCTGTAAAATGCAGTGAGGTTCTAGCTAGAATTATCCTTCTAGATCCACCTGCAATAAAGACTAGTCAATCACATGATCAACATGTTTAACATACTTCTTAAGTAATGACACATGGAAAACATCATGGACTTTCACTTTTGGAGGCAGTGCAAGTTGATAAGACACTGGTCCAATCCTCTCAAGAATCCTTAAAGGTCCATAAAACTAATGTGCCAATTTGGAAAATGATCTAATCCTCAAGGAGCTCTTCTTGGGCTTGATGCGCAAGTACACCTATTTCCCAACCTGAAACTCATTAAAAAAACCTATTCTGATCTGCATTACTCTTATGTCTATCTTGTGTTGTCTTTAGATTCTTCTTGATTACCTGCATTTCTTGTTCCATCTCTGCCAACATATCTATTCCAATCAACACCATGTTCACTGGATCATTCCAACTGATGGGTGTATTACAATGTTTCCCATAGAATGCCTCAAACAGTCTCATCCTCAAAGATTCTTGATACCCATTGTTGTAATCTAACTCAACTAGTGGAAGATAATATTCTCACTTCTACTACTGATGCACCACATACATCCTCAAAATATACTCTAATATCCTATTGACCCTCTCCATCTGTCCATTTGTCTGTGAATGATAAGTTGTGGTAAATGCCAACTTTGTACCTAAACCTATAAATAACTCTTTCCATAACCTAGAAGTGAACTTGGCATCCTTTTCTGATATAATCTTCTTTGGTACATCATGAAACCTCACTATACCTCTAATGAATACCTATACTACATCATTAGCTGAATATGTAGACTTCACTGGAAGGAAGTCCGCTACCTTATTCAAACTTTCCACAACAACCATGATAGAATCATATTGTCTTGATGTCCTAGAAAAACCTGTAATGAATTCCATGGAAATGACCTCCCACCTCCACTTTGGAATCAGAATAGGCTGAAGTAATCCACTTGGATGCTTACACTTTGCTTTTACCTATTGAAAATTAAAGTATCTAGCCACAAACTTTGTCACCTCTTTCTTCAAGTTCGGCCAATAGTATAAATTTTTTACTTTTGTCAATTTCTTCTGATATACCAGGTGACCTGAATATGGCTTAGCATGAAATTCCCTCAAGATAAGCTTCTTGAGCTCACTGTTTTCTGACACATATATCATGTCCTAAATCTGACCAAGCCATGTGCTATGAGATGATAGTCTACATCTTGTATACCGGTACATGCACCTGTAACTATATTCTTTTGTAATTTGTGTATAAGATCCCTATACCTATCCTATTATTGACCTAATTGCAAGATCCAATCCTGTAAATATGTCCCATAAGAACTCATAGTTGCTATGTGGTTTACCTATATTTTCTTGCTAAGATCATCTGCAATCTTGTTCTCTCTACCTTTAATTTATCTAATCTCGAAGTCAAACTCACTGATCGTGGCCAACCATCTAGCTTACCTGGAATTCAAATTTGGTTGGTCTAATAGGTACATCAATCCATTGTGATCACTCATCAAGATGAATTGCATGCCAAGAAGATAGTGCCTCCACATATTCAAAGCATGGATGAACACTGCCAACTCAAGATCATGTGTTGGGTAATTCTTCTCGTGCTCATCCAATTTGCTTCAATCATAACATACTACCTTTCCTTCCTGCATAAGGACTCCACAAATTCCTCTCTTGCAAGCATCTGTACATACCACAAATTCTTTGTCTGGGTCTGCAATCTTTAACACTGGACCATTAGTCAATAGTTTCTTCAACTACTCAAAACTAGTTGCGCATTCCTCTGCCCGTTAAAATTTATTACTTTTCGTTTGCAATGATGTAATAGGATAAGCAATGTGATAGAAGTTCTTGATGAACCTCTCGTAGTGACCTGTTAACCCCATGAATGATCTTACCTCATCCACATTCTTAGGAGCTTCCCATTCTATGATAGCCCTTATCTTCTCCAGATCCACTATTATGCCTTCCTTGGAGACCACATGCCCCAAGTAATGTAATTGTGTTTGAAAGAAACTACATTTACTGAGCTTAGAATACAACTGATGCGCTCTTAGAAATCTCAATACTACTTCTAAATGTTCAACATGTTCTTCCTCATTTTTAGAATATACCAATATATCATTAATGAACACAATAACAAACTTGTCTAGATAAGGACACAACAAACTATTCATAAAGCACATAAAAGTATCTGGAGCATTAGTAAACAAAATGGAACTACAACAAACTCATAATGTTCATACCTGGTCTGAAAAGTAGTCTTGTAGATATATTCTTCTTTAATGCGTACCTAATGATATCCTAATCTTGGATCAATCTTTGAGAACATTGTGGCTCCCTTCAACTAATCAAACAATTCATCAATCCTCGATAACAAATACATGTTCTTTATGGTGACTTTGTTCAAATTACTATAATAAATGCATAACCTAAGAGTACCATCCTTCTTCCTCACAAACAACACCAGTGCACCCCAAGGCGACACACTTGGCCTAATGTATCCCTTGTCAAGCATCTCCTTCAACTACAACTTCAACTCCACCAACTCCAGTGTGCTCATCATGTAAGGTTCCTTTCATGTTGGTATTGCCCCTGGTACCAACTTGATAGAAAATTATACTTCCTTGCAAGGTGACAACTTTGAAATATCTCTTGGAAATACATCCTGAAACTACTGTAGAACTGGGTACTACTCAAGACATCCACATCCTCAACTTCCTTACCTTTGTCACTGGAAACATGCACTACAAATAATACACAACCTTTCCTGCGAATGCACTTCACCTACATAGTTGTAACCATTCTAACTAATGTTACCTTCTTCTTACCCTGTAAGACTCTCTATTCTCCATTATCATCCAAGCACTCAATGGCTTTGTCATAACAATCCACTTTAGTTCTATGAAGATACAATCAGTCCATACCCAAAAACATACTATATGATCTAAGTGGAAGTACATTCAAATGTGATGATGTAGGCATACCATTCAACTCAAATGCACAAGCTCTTACCCAGTGATGAACTCTTTTCTTTGTATCTATAGCCAACTACACTAATGATCTGAAATGGAGCAGAATAGTAATATTATGCTAATTATCCATTCAAAATAAAACCCAAGATGCTTATCATTTTGATCTGAAAATGGGACACTTAGGCTTCTTGTCTAACTTACAAGAACCTCTCCCACTTCCAAAGCTTAAATATTCCCACGTCTTTATGATTAACCAATGCATAATTTAATATGTGCTTGAAAATAAGGTGTATGCTTATGGTTGTTTTAAACTGTTTATGTGTTGTAAATTGATTTTCTTAAACTAATATAAAACATATAATAGTGAAACAATGGAGCAACTAACAAACACATAAGGCAGAAATTTAATATGGAGTTCACCCAAAACTCTTGGTCTACGTCTCCTTGAGCTCTAGTCAACTCGACTAGGCTCTCTGGTATTATGGTCTAAGTTCTTTTACAAGCTCCATGCTCAACTCCACTAGTTTACACAGAACACAATGGGTTCAGAACACCATCTTCTCCCTGGCTCTGAAGCTCTCGGCTTTCTGGCTCTAGGCTCTCACTCTGGCTGTCGGCTCTGGTTCTGGCTCTGGCTCTTGGCTCTGGCTCGTGGCTCTGGCTCTTGGCTCTGGCTCTAGCTCTCACTCTGGCTCTAGCTCTCACTCTGGCTCTGGCTCTTCAACTCTGGCTTCTTTGGCTCTGGCTTTGGCTTTCTACAACCTTCAGTTCTATGGCTTTTCACTTGACCTCCAAGTGACCCCAAAGACTCCCTCAGTTGCTTATGGCAGTAGCTTTTCGCTCTCCTTGCTTCTTACTTCTACTTTGCAACTGCCTTGCTCTCAATTGAGCTCTCTACCTCCTTTGAGGTACTTTTCTGGCTTTTCGGCTACCCCAGTCGTTTCTCTGTGATTCATTATCCCTCTACGGCTTTGCAGCTTCTCTGCTTCTTGTCAGTTAGATTGGCCATCTATCTTTGCAGCTCCGTTGCTTCAAAATGCATAATTTCCTATAAAAACACTTACTTGCAGTGTGGCATGATGATCAGGAGTAGTTTCAAATGTTTCGGGGCCTTCTCATAGGCAAAAACCCAAAAATTGATAAAATCCCATTACACAGAGAATGTCTGCAAAATACACTATCAGGCATGATTTTCGAACTTGAAATCCCATTCAATCACCCCTAAAATCCCTATTGGGTCTGCCATTAGGCATTATATCGCATCGCATTAATGTATTGGGTAAAATCTCAAATACATGGAAAATATGTGAAAAACTCGTCGAAATCCTTTTTATCGGACTTCAAATTATTATCGCATCCGCCTTAGTATCGCATCGGGTCCACCTTTGGTTGTTATCGCAATCCCCACCGTTGATTTGTGGGATCTCTGATCCAATGGTCGATATGTGATTTCGGGTGGCTTAAGGGTACAAAGGTTACCAGCCTGAAAAGGTGGTTTTCCTCTCTCCTTCTCCAGCCACACATCGTTCATTGTATGGGATCAGACGGAGCTAGCCCAATACCATTTACTGCTTGAGGCCCACCCGAAATCCCACTTTATTGGAACTCAAATAACATGGCACCGCATTTATAATTCCCTTTCGGGTCTTATTTATCGCTTTGGGGCATTTTCCTTTGTATTTTAGTTTTTCTATTGAAATCCGCTAATACACAGAAAATCTGAATTCCCAGACTTCAAATTTTATGCAATTGGGCTTTTAAATCCCATCGGGTCCGGCAATCGTAATTCATTGATTTAATGCTGGTCATCCATTCCTTTTCCCGATCCGACGGCTAAGATTGCACGTCGCGATCACTATCGCATGTTGGATTCCTAACGACCTGGGGGTTTTGTCCATCACCAATGTCGATTCGTCAATCTGATCATTGGTGATCGGCATATCACATAATTGCAATCGCCAAGTCCGAGGTCCCGATATTGCATACATGTCTGCCTCCGATCCGATACATTGGATCGGCCGATCGGGGGTCTCCCGCCTTCGACCTAAGTCCTTCCCTTTTGCCTTTTTCCAATGTGATTTCCCTTTATGAGGGGTTTTTGCCATTTTTAGGGGATTTTGCGTCTTTTTCCAAAGAACAAAGGGCATCTTCTTTCTACGATAATTTCTACATCCTAAGTCCATTTTTGCCCATTTAAGTTGTAATAGATTCAGAAGGAAAATATATCTACAATGGGGCTATTTCTAAGAAATTTCTTGAACTTTCATTTTCCTCTATGAAGAACACGTAGACTTAGGTGTCTATCCAAAATCCATTTTGGATCACGCCTTCCCACTAAAGAACTTTTCGTCTCCAAAAGACTGACATACTGATCTGAACAATAAATGAGAGTAACAGTGCCCTATTCTTTTAACCTCCATACACTTTCCTTGCATGGTGCCCCTGAACCCAAGTCTTTGACGACTTTCCTTCCTAGTGTGTTGGTTCTCCTGGGAAGAATTGTCTTCCTCCTTGACCTCATGTAGAACTTCTATTTAGATGGTCATAGAAGGTAGTTTGAACTTTTCTGCTGTGGTCGTTGATCCAAGGTGGCTCAAACAAATGTGAAGTACATCTACTCCCCAAAACTTTCATTTGTACTTGTTTGACAAGCTGTCAACAAAAACTGTTAACAACAACATAACCACAGACAACAATTGGATGACCTAAACTCCTACTTCAACAAAAGAAATAGATTTCACATCTTGTGAACACCTCCATGTCTTACATCTGCATACAAATCATGGACTAGATAACAAGACCACAAAACATGCCTTTAAGCAAATGACCCTTCAAGTCAAGCATGTAGAAAAATACCATTAGGGCTCTTTTTCAAAATATGAAACACTTCATTATTATCTCCATTTTGGAGACCAAGTTAACTTCTCCCAAGTCAGCATTGCATCTCATGCATGTCAAAGCAATCAACCCTGCAAGTTAATTACACATACATGTTCAAATACAAGGAAATCATCAACATCCTTGTGTTCATGCACATCAAGATCATTCATGCATTTCATCCTTCAACTTTCACATAAGCACACTATACTTTGGAAGCTAAAATGAAATATAATGTTGAAACAATAAAGTGAGTCTCACACTCAACTTCTCCATTCACCTTCTTGGTAAAATCCTGCAACTTGCATTCCATTAACAAATAAATGAAAATAGATGCATCAATAGGCATGCAATCTTAATCGGATAAGAAATCTAACTGTTTCTTACCAATCCCTTTCAAAGTTATTACCTTTGTATGCTCATCAGAATCAACATGTGAATCATCTTGAGACACATCATTTATGGAATCGTCCTTTCCATTTCTGCCATCTTCTCTTTCCACTTTCTTCAGATTTTGTGGAAGCATTGCTGGATTCAGAGTCCAACAGTTTTCATCCAGATGCCCTTGCTTATGGTAGTAAGTGCACTGCATGTACATCCTCTTGACAACATGATTTTCCTTGTCCAATGGACCTTTGGCTTCTTGTTTCTTTTCCTTCAAAAGTTTCATTTATGTGGCCATTCTCTTCCAACATCTAGAAACATTATGGTTATCCAAACCACAAAAGGAACAGGCAATTATTTTCCCATATCTATGTGGAAATTTATCATGCTTTGCACAATCAAAAGGAAAATGTTTAGAACTAGATTTATACCTTTCTCTTTTATCTTTATTACCTTCATGAGGAGGTGAAGCAAATGAAGAAGTGGCTCCCTTTGGAACACCGTCAATCTCTTCAAGGTTGTTAGAGTCTCCACAACTCTTTGGTTCAAGTATGTGCTTCTGAACACCTACATCCTACAAATGATGTTTCAAGCCATTGCATTCCTCCTTAATACAATATTCACACTCTGCAATGCAACTCCTTCTTGGAGTTGTTTCAATGGCCTTCATGGCAGCTTTGGAACTCTTTCCACAAGACTGTCCATAGCCAAGACCCAAATACTTAGGCCTTTCCTCAACCATTATTGGCTCAACAATACCTTGTGCATGTCTACCCAAGCCTTTTCCCTCATAGCCCATCTTGGACATTATCTTGGAACCTATGCCTCTAGTATGCTTTTCAAAAGAACCAATATAAGCATTCTTAGAAGAATTTGAAGACAAACAAGAATGGTGTACCTCTTCTTCAAGCTGATACTTGACTAAGGCTTCTTCGGAAACAAAGAGTTGTGACTCCAACTCATGCATCCTTCTTAGGTTCATATTTGCAATATGAAGTTGCCTCTCCATTTCCTGCAATTTGTCAGAAAGCAACTGCTTCTCTTCCTTCATGGAATTCAACTGCTCTCTAAGTATGTTTCTCTTCCTGCCATCCTCATACATTTCTCTCACCATATCCATCATGGTGGACAAATATTGCTTCATGTTTTCATCAAAGATTCTTGTGATGAAGAAATAAGAATTTTAGGGCTCACTTGTAGAAGTTGTCATCATGCCAATGAACAAAAGAACTTCAAACAAGATTAATAAGGAGCTTATTCAGCAACCTTTTGCAACAAACGTCTTGTGCTTCAAGGATTGCCTTAAGGTCCTTTGGGATAGAAGAATGCCTTCAGCCCTTCTTCCTTCTTGTCCTTCCTGGACTGAGTTATCATTAGCTTTCCCTTCACCTCTGCAAACTAAAATAGTAGTCAGTCTGTAAACAAGCATACAATCAATCCCTGACTGCCCAAACACCTTTCAAACAAGCAATTCTTTGCTTTGCAATCAAGCATCCTCATGTAACCTTCTTTGAAGGTGTGGTTAATCAATCTCAAGCTCTGATACCACCTGATCTAAAAATGGGGCACTTAGGATTCTTGCCTAACTTACAAGAACCTCTCCCACTTCCAAAGCTTAAATATTCCCAAGTCTTTATGATTAGCCAATGCGGAATTTAATATGTGCTGGAAAATAAGGTGTATGCTTATGGTTGTTTTAAATTGTTTATGTGTTGTAAATTGATTTTCTCAAACTGATATAAAACATATAACAGTGAAACAATGTAGCAACTAAAAAACACATAAGACAACAATTTAATATGGAGTTCACCCAAAACTCTTGGGCCACATCTCCTTGAGCTCTAGTCAACTAGATTAGGCTCTCTGGGATTATGGTCTATGTTATTTTACAAGCTCCATGCTCAAATCCACTAGTTTACATAGAACACAATGGGTTCAGAACACCATCATATCCCTAGCTCTGAAGCTCTCGGCTTTCTGGCTCTAGGCTCTGGCTCTGGCTCTCAGCTCTGGCTCTGGCTCTGGCTCTAGCTCTGGCTCTGGCTCTTGGCTCTAGCTAGTGGCTCTGGCTCTTGGCTATGGTTCTAGCTCTGGCTCTGGCTCTGGCTCTTTGGCTCTGGCTTCTTTGGCTCTGGCTTTGGCTTTCTGCAACCTTCAGTTCTCTGGCTTTTCACTTGACCTCCAAGTGACCCCAAAGGCTCACTCAGCTGCTTATGGTAGTAGATTTTCTCTCTCTCTACTTCTTGCTTCTACCTTGCAACTTCCTTGCTCTCAATTGAGCTCTCTACCTCCTTTGAGGTGCTTTTCCAGATTTTTGGCTACCCCAACTGTTTCTCTGTGATTCATTATCCCTCTGCGGCTTTGTGGCTTCTCTGCTCCCTATCATTTAGACTAGCCATCTAGATCTACAACTCTGTGGCTTAAAAATGCATCATTTCCTATAAAAAAACACTTGCTTGCAGCATGGCATGATGCTCAGGAGCGTTACAGAGGTTTCGTGGCCTTCTTATAGGCAAAAACCCAAAAATTGACAAAACCCCATTACATAGAGAATGTCTGCAAAATGCACTATTGAGTGTGATTTTTGGACTTGAAATCCCATCGAATCGCCCATAAAATCCCTATCGGGTCCGCCATTAGGCAGTGTATCGCATCGAATTAACGTATTGGGTAAAATCCCAAATACACGGGAAATACGTGAAAGCCTGTCAAAATCGTTTTTATCAGACTTCAAATTATTTCATCCACCCTAAAATCACATTGGGTCCGCCTTTAGCCACTATTACAATCCCCACCATTGATCTGCGGGATCTCTGATCCAATGGTCGATATGCAATTTCGGGTGGCTTAACGGTATGGAGATTACTAGCCCAAAAAGGTGGTTTTCCTCTCTCCTCTGCTAGCCATGCGTCGTTCATTGTATGGGATCGAGTGGAGCCGGCCCAGTACCATTTACCACTTGAGGCCCACTCGAAATACCACTTTATCAAAACTCAAATAACATGGCACCACATTTATAATTCCCTTTCAGGTCTGCTTTATTGCTTTGTGGCATTTTCCTTTGTATTTTATTTTTTCTATCGAAATATTCTAATACACAGAAAATCTGAATTCCCGGACTTCAAATTTTATGCATCGGGCTTTTAAATCCCATCGGGTCCAGCAATCTCAAGTCACCGATTTATTCCTAGACATCCATTCCTTTTCCCAATCTGATGGCTAAGATTGCACATCGCGATCATTGTCGCATGTCGCATTCCTAATGGCTCGGGGGTTCTGTCCATCACCAATGTTGATTCACCAATCCGATCATCGGTGATCGGCATATCATATAATCGCAATCGCCAAGTCTGAGGTCCCGATACCACATACACGGATCGGCCAATCAAGGGTCTCCTGTCTTCGGCCTAAGTCCTTCCCTTTTTCCTTTTTCCGATGTGATTTCCTTTTATAAGGCTTTTTTTCCTTTTTTAGGGGATTTTTCCTCTTTTTCCAAAGAACAAAGGGCATCTTATTTCCACGATAACTTTTGCATCCTATGTCCATTTTTGCCCATTCAAGTTGCAATAGATTCAGAAGGAAAAGATATCTACAATGGGGCTATTTCTAGGAACTTCCTTGGACTTTCATTTTCCTCTTTGAGGAACACTTAGACTTAGGAGTATATCCAAAATCCATTTTGGATCACATTTTCTTATCAAATGCTTAAGGATTCACCATGTTTGCTTGATTAACTAATTCCCATGAGAGTTTCTTATGTAAATGCTATAAATAATTTAACATAAAACATATACTGAACAACAGCAAAATAACATCAAAGAACATCAAAATACAACACACAACATAGATATTTGATAAGGAGTTCACCCCTCCTGGGCTACGTCTCCTTGGTCCAGCATCCAATGCTTGGGCCTCTCTATTATGCTCATAATTACATCAAAAGTGTGTTTACAATGCTCAAAGTCCTCTAAAACCTATCTCAATGAGTTCAAAATACTCAAAAGTGGCTATCTAGCCTCTTTTTGCATCCAATTTGGTTAAGAACTAAAGAAGTTATGGCTTCTCCTAGTTCTCCCATTATTTGTTCCACAAAATGCTCCAAAACCAGCATGATTCTACAAATTAGCCCAAAAATTTGATAATTGGGTGAGTATTTTTCCACAAGGTGGGCTATAACCTATCATCTATATCGCAAATCACAATCGGAAAAGTCTGGTGGGCTTAACATATTGTTAACATGATAACGATGTTGCAATAGTGCTATTGCGGACCTGACAGGACATTAAACTGCAATTCATAACATATCGTGTCTAAAACTTATCGAATTTCACAATCGTTGAATAACCATTGCATTCATAAAGTGGGACTTGTGTTTTCTTTCAAGTTTTGATTGTGATCTACGATCCATCACATCGCAACCTAGTACCTGTTGGGGTCGATTCTGTCCTGTTTATGATATGGGATGTGCAATTACATCACAACCCTGAACCTGTCGAGGGCCGATTTTTAACACATTTCCGACTATGATTTACGATGTGCGGGGCCAATGGTAGCCTTCCACTTGGAACCTCCTCATTCGGTGAAGGCCTTGCCACATCATCCAATCCTGCTATGTGGACAAGCCAAAGTTGAACTTTGACTTGCTCTAACTTCTGCATATGAGCTCGGATTTGACTGTCATTCACACTGTTGGATTCAGAATGGTGAGATCTTAGATTTGAAGCTAAGCTTATCAAGGTTCTAACACTTTGATTTTTGAGCATAATTTTGAGCACCTAATCACTCCTCCCCACTGGAAGTCTTTTGGACACCAAAAGATTATATTTGGTATTGAATAAATGAGGTTATTGTTCCCTCACCTTCCCATCTTCAATTTATTTGGGCTTTGATGGATTTGTACCTTTTATACCCACTTGAAGATAATCAACATTTCCCCTCTTTGATTACCTCGATCTTAGAATAAGTATGGTGTCTTGCTGAAGCTCATCAAGAAATTCTGGAGAAAAATCTTCAATTGATGGAATCTGTACACTTTCTCCTTGATCTTCAATCAAAGGAAGCTCATACAATCTCAAAATTTTAAATGGACCATAACGGATTGGTTTCAACTTTTTACCTTCACTTTGAAGCCTTTCCTTGCTAATGTATAGCTAAACTTCATCAACTACTTTAAACTGATGATCCATATGATGCTTATAATGCCTTGCATTATACTTGCCTTGACTCCTTTCTAGTTGTTCTTAAACTGTTTGGTGAATTAATTGAATTTTCTCAATGAATTTCTTTGCTCTGTCTATGTCGCTATGTCCATCTATAGCTACATCTTTCTCAAACATGAAATCCAGAGGTGATTTAACCAAGACATGCCTCAAAAGGAAAAGTTAGAGTAGAAGAGTGTTTTTCTCGGTTGTAAGCATGTTGAATATAATGCAACTATTCATCCCACAACTTAGGATGTTTGTTGCAATATCCTCTTAGAAAATGAATAACTATCATGTTAACCACTTCAGTTTGACCATTTGTTTGCAAACGAAAGGTTGTACTTTTCTTCAACTTGGTGTCCATCAAGTTCCATAAACTTGACCAAAAATTCCCAAAAAATCAGGAATCATGATCACTTACAATAGAAGTAGGTAATCCAAAATGAACCCATACAAGGAATTAATATTCACATCTTGTTGAACCTATCCACAACTATGTACAAATAATCATGACCTTTTCTTGATAAAGGAATACCTCCTACAAAATCCATAGAAACACTCTCCCATGGACGTGAAGGCACTGGAAGTGGTGTGTACAATCCTAGTTTCCTATTACTAGTCTTACTGACTGCACACAATGAACAACCTCTGATAAAACATGACACACTTTCAAGCATACAAGGCCAATAAAAATACCTCTGAAGATTTGTCATTGTTTTACTTACACTGAAATGTCCAGCAATAAGCGAAGTGCGTGCTTCCCTTGTGACATTTACTCTCTCTCCCTATGGAACACAAATTTTTCCCAAATTATACAATAGGTTATCATGTACATGGTAGTCTAATTCATCAACTTGGTGGCCTTAACTCAAGTTTGAATATACCTCTTGAAATTCAGCATCATGTGTGTATTGTTCAACATAGCTTTCGAGTAAAACATAATGATTCTTGAGTAAAATGGCTACATTAACAACCGGTATAGAAAGCATATCAACAACATTGTTATAAATACCTTTCTTGTAGATTACCAAGTGGAATTGCTCTAAGAATCCCAACCAACGAAATTGCCTTGATTGTTGCAATTTTGTTTAAGATTACAGATATTGCAAAGGTTGATGATCAGTGTGAATAATGGTTTCTTTTCCCATTAAATAATGCTTCCATTTCTTCACACTTTGTACCAATGTGTAAAGCTCTTTATCATATGTAGGATAGTTAATAACAACATCCTTAAAAATCTCAAAATGAAATGAAATGGGCTTACCATGCTGTAAAAGAAATGCACCCATGGCATAGTCACTTGCATCTATTTGTATTTCAAATGGTTGTTTTAAATTCGGAAATGCTAAAACTGGGCTAAACTGATCTTTTGTTTTAAACCATCAAATGCTTTTTGTTGTTTTCCTCCCCACATGAAGACAACCTTCACGCTGGTCAAAGCATGTAGTGGAGCTGTTATGGAAAAGAAATTGGCAATGAACATCCTCCAGTACTGCGTTTCTCCCAGAAAAATCCTTACTTATGTGATTGATTTGGGTATTGGCCAATCCACAATGACCAAAACTTTAGAGGGGTCAATCTTCAGCTCACCTCCTCCAACTATGTGGCCCAAATACACTAAGTTTTCCTGAATTCACATTTAGACATCTTCAAAAATATCAGTTCTTTTTTTCAAGACACTCAACACTTTCCTCACTTGCTTGACATGCTCTTCTCGTGATTTGCTGAATATCAAAATATCATCTAAATAGACAATTTTAAACTCATCAAGAAAGGATCTTCAAACATCATTGATAATTCTCATGAATGTAACTGGAGCGTTGCAAAGACTGAAAGGCAAAACCAACCACTCAAACAATCCCTGTTTGGTTTTAAAAGCAGTCCTCCAAATATCCTCCTCAGCTATTCTAACTTGAT
Source organism: Pinus taeda (assembly GCA_000404065.3). Lineage (NCBI taxonomy): Eukaryota > Viridiplantae > Streptophyta > Pinopsida > Pinales > Pinaceae > Pinus > Pinus taeda. The sequence continues at coordinate 106,924 of APFE030071447.1, forward strand.
ATCCACTTCTCAAGTCTAATTTAGTGAAATATTTTGCATTCTTCAAATGATCAAGAAAATCATCTATTATGAGCAGTGGGTATTGATTCTTTATGGTAATTTTATTCAAAGTTTGATAATCTACACGCATGCACCAGGTTCCATCTTTCTTGGGTACCAAAACAATTGGTGAACCACATGGCGAAGTAGAGGGACAAATTACACCTTTATCTAACAATTCCTGAGATTGTTTCTTAATTTCTACACTTTCTAGAATTGACATTCCATACATACCAATATTTGGGAGTGGACAGACTTGTTGTAGCTAAATTTCGTCCTGAATTCCCCTTTTTGGTGGCAATCCCTTTGGTTCTTATAACACATCTCCATATTGATTAACCACATCAACCAATTCAAATTTCAACTTCATGTCATAGCCTGCAAAGGATTCATGCTTCGTGTCATTCTTCTACTTAATCATAAGGAGCACAAGACTTTTGCTGGAATTATCTAGTTGCTTCATTTGCCTTGCGCTTGCTAAAGAAAGATTAAGCTTTCTATGATGGATATTTGAACAAATGCTATTTGTTCTCAAATCTATGGACAATGGATTTTTAGTCATACAGATACGGGCTTCCCAACACAATTCCAAAAATATCCAACGACACTACATCTAATTCGACTTCATCAACAAAATTGGCATTAATAGCAAACATGAAAACACATTTCCTTGTGACCTGAATATTTGCATCCTTGGTTATCCAACCCAACGGATACGGTTTATGATGAGGCATACTTTCTAGATTCAACTTCTTGACCAAGTCTGTAGAAATTGAATTTGATTGGGATCCACTGTCAAACAGTGTATCAATCTTGGTGTGTTTGGAAATAACTCTGATATGGAACAACTCAATTCTATTTTCTTCATTTGAAACACTTTTGGAGTTATTTTTTATGCTGGTGCTTGCCACAACTTCCTCTTTTCTTGTTTTTTCCATGGCTTTTCCTTTAGTGATTGTGGCTGCAATTTTTGTTTCATCACTTGATTCGGAACCCAAGTCTTATTGTACAACAGTATTTTTCTTCTATTTCTCTTTATCAATAAATTTATTCAGTCTGAATTCAAGATGAAGCTTCCAATAATTATCTTCATTATGGCCCTCTTTGGAACAATTATTGAACATTGGTTTCTCCCCTTATTTCTTAACATAAGCATTTTTCTTCTGCTTTCCTTTAAATTTCTTTCCTTTTCACCATTCTGGAATGGATTCTTCTTGTACATTCTTCCCTCTTGCTTCGAGGTGTGTAGCTTCAACACAAACCTCATCAAGATTCGTGGGATTAAACATAAGAATTGTTTGTCAAATATAGCTATGAAAACCTCCTATATATTTTAGAAAAGTATCTTGTGACTGCAAGTCTACTCCTAGCATAAGAGCTTCTCTCCTAAACTCTTGAGTATACTCTTGCACATTTTGACCTTTTAACTATATGAAATTTTTCCAATTCATGATCTCCTTTTGCATATGAGCTAAAGGGTAGAATTGTATTTTTATAGCAACATGAAATCAAACCAAGTAATAGAGATCTTACCATGTTTTTTAATCTCCTCTTGCGTCTTTGATTCCAACCAAATAAGTGTTGCACCCTCCATTCTCAACGAAGCCAACTGAATTTTGATTTCATCCTCTTGAAGGTTCTGAATTCTATAATACACTGATGAATCCGGCTATCAAGCTTCTCTTCATTATCTTCACCATTATACATGGGAAACTCGAATTTAACATCAAGTTTTAGAAAAGGTGATTTACCAGTTCCTTTTGAAGAATGATGATGAGTATGATTAAGGGTTGTATTAGTTGAAGAGTATGAAGATGCTTGTGAAGAAGAAGATGAATAAGATGGTGGAGAGGGTGGTGGTTTGTTTCCAACCCCATTACCTCCTTTTCCATTACCTCCTCCTTAAGAGCCTTCTCCTTTGGGAGGTTTGGAACTTTCTCCTTGCAACCTACTATTCCTCTTTTTGTATAGGACCTTCACTATCTCCATCATATCAAAGAAATCATTTCTGAAGGTCTTCTCATCTTTTGTCACGGTAGGTTCTCCTTCATGAGACATGGTCTCTGGAGTCTCAACTGCAGCTTGAGGTTGAACTGGTGTTGGAGATTGTGGCAACCTTGTTCTTATTCCCCTTGACCCACCTTCAGGGCTTCCAACTAGCTTTCCTTCACCTATTTTGAACTTTAACTTGGTAAGCATGACATAAACTCACAAAAAATTAAATCCTTCTTTCACAAAGAAAATATAGTAAGAAAAATCCAGTGCTATGATACCAATTTGATATGAAATGGAGCAGATTAGTAATACTGTGCTAATTCCCCATTCAAAATAAAACCCAAGATGTTTTTCATTTGCTTATCAAGTGCTTAAGGATTCACCATGTTTTCTTAATTAACTAATTCCCATCAGAGTTTCTTATGTAAATGTTATAAACAATTTAAGATAAAACATATGTTGAATAGCAGCAAAATAATAGCAAAGAACATCAAAATACAACACACAACACAGAGATTTGATGAGGAGTTCACCCCTCCTGGGCTACGTATCCTTGATCCATCTTCCAATGCTTGGGCCTCTCTATTATGCTCAAAATTACAATTAAAGTGTGTTTACAATGCTTAAGTGCCTCTGAAACATGTCTCAATGAGTTCAAAAGACTCAAAAATGGTTATCTAGCCTATTTTTTCATCCAATTTGGTTAAGAACTGAAGAAGTTATGACTTCTCCTAGTTCTCCCACTATTCGTTCCACAAAATGCTCCAAAACCGGCATGATTCTACAAATTAGCCCCAAAATTCGCTAATTGGGCATGTATTTTGCTGCACGGTGGGCTATAACCTGTCATCCAAATTGTAAATGCAATCAGCAAAGTCTGGTGGGCTTAAGGTCTTGTTAACACAGCAGGATGTTGTGATAATGATATCACAAACCCAACAGGACATTAAACCATAATTCATAACATCTCACATCTGAAACTTATTGCATTTCACAATCAGTGGATAATCATCGACAGTTATAAAGATGGACTTTTTTTCCTTGTGAGTTGCGATTGTGATCTACGATCCATCACATCACAACCTGGTACCTGTCAAGGTCGATTATGACATGTTTGCGATATGCGATGTGTGATCGCATCACAACCCTGAACCTGCTAGGGGCCGATATATAACACCTTTCTACCTGTGATTTGTGATTTATGATATGCGGGGGCTAATGACATCTTTCCACTTGGCGCATCTTCGTTCCCTGAAGGACTTTCCACATCATCCAATCTTGCCATGTGGACAAGTCAAAGCTGAACTTTGACTTGCTCTAACTTCTGCATACGAGATCAGATTTGAGTGTCATTCTCACCGTTGGATTTAGAATGACGAGCTCTTTGATTTGAAGCTAAGCTTATCAAGATTCTAACACTTTGATTTTTGAGCATAACGTTGAGCACCTAATCAACTAACCAACAATCTACATGCACTTCTCTATTCAAACCACACTTATCCACCAGGTTAGGATTTATATAACCATAATTAGATCGAGGTTCAATCAAAATAGAAACAACTTGATCACAAAGCTTACCATCCATATCAATAATAAACGCCTAGTGATATGATTTCCTATTCTCCAATGTTGTATAGATCTATGGAATTATTTTCGCAACATCCTCAACTGTCTGCACGTCCTGTGCACTGCAAATCTAAAGCCTACTACCCTAATGTTGTGGAAAATCTCTCATGTGTTGCTCTCCTCCATAATTCCAATGCTACTAAGGCTTCCAACCATCACTTTTGTTCTGCTCCTTAGACCGTAATCCCTATCCTTTATAAAATGCATTAAACTTCTTATGCAGGGCTTCATTCTCTTTGTTACTTGTGTCCTCAAGTCTAGCCTGCTTCTCTCTTATCATTGCCTTTCCAGACTAGCTTAGTCTCATATTTGCGCTTTGATTTCTCAAAAAAAATCTTTAGATTTCAAATGGCCTCCTCCAATGATCTAGGCTCATCAAACTCAATTCTATCTTTGAATGCTACGAGGAACCCATTGATGAATCTCTAAATCTTGGCCTTCTCCTCCTTGAGGTAAGGCACATATCTCAATAACTCCAAGAATCTACTAGTGTACTCCTCATCGATCATAGATCCCATTTTCAACTCATAAAATTCTTTTTCCCTGTTGTCGTAATATATCTTTGATAAACACTTCTTCCTGAATAGTCTTTTGAACTCATTCCAAGTCAAATCCTATTAAGGAATTCCTCTAACATTCTTTACATCTTCCCATCAAATGTTTACTTTACCTTTAAGACTGAACGTAGCTATTCTGGCCTTCATGTTTGCTGAGTAATCATACAACCTGAAGAACTTATTCATCTCAAGAAACCCTGATTCTACATCCTGTGACTTCTTCATTTCCCCATCAAATGTAGGTGGCTTTGCTTTCTTAAACTCATTTGGAAAATATCCCCTATCACTTCTCCTGTAAGGATGATAACGGTGATTACCATGATACCTGTCAGAACCAAAACTAGAATAATACATGTGTCCATCACCTCTCCTATCTGAAGTATCCAAGAACATGCCATCTCTAATTGTGTCATCTCTATCTGACCTATTCCCACCATGATATCTACTACCATATGCCCCATTAGTAATTCTCTCCTTCTCATGGTTGATACAAAGTGGTCATTGTCTCTGCAATTCTAACAAACTCTGAAGGATTACTGCATTAACCTCTACTTGTTCCTTTAGTGACTACATGATTCTGTCATTATCTTCTTTATAAAATATTATTTTTTCCTTCAAACTTCTCAATGTGTCTGCTAAGTCATAAGAATTCCCAACACCACATTGCTCATCTGATCCATAGGGAGAGTCTCAATAACTGTAGTCTACCATCTTGCTAGTCATCTTTGTTGTTTTCTTCCTGCAAGGCAAATCATTTCAACTAAACCAAATCATAAACAAACCAACGTACCTCAATGTAGTTAAGGGAAGGATATCTCATCTGCAATACCAACCATATCAAAATTTAATCATCATTTCAATCATTATCCAGTCATCAATGCTTGACCATAAAAAGCACATACCATGACCTCATGTATGACAACTACAACCATATAAATGTATGCAAAACAATATATAAGCACTTTGCATGCATAACCAATGCATAACCGACATACACTCATGATGACCACATACAACAACAACACCATCAACTTTTGCATACTGACATCACTTCAACTATGACTACCTCCATGCATATGCGACAAGCACATAGACCACAATCATAAGGAATACATATAGGAAATTGACATGAATGCATGACCAACACAACACTCATCTAGTCCAAGGGGTGAACCATGCTCTGATACCACTTAGTAGCCACCCTCCTCCCATATTTACCAAACTTAACTAGTCCATTGGGGTAAACATGTGATGAGAGGATACTACGATCTGATTCAACTTCCCATGTACAGTTAAGGAAGTGGAACTGACACAACACAACCATTTTGACCTTTTGCACATTTCACAGAACCTACGTGAGCCAACCAACCCTGCTAGGTGATTAACCCCTGAGACAACTTAACACTTCTCTGCCTTAGAGACTCAGTCACTCCCATGACATGGGCATGTGTGTGACTGGGGCCCTCTAGTCACTCTCACAGAAAGGGCTTGCAAGTGAATGAGGTCTTTTTCAGCTATTTCAGAGCCAACAACCCTAGATTCTATGCCACTTTTTCAGGGCTAGGTCTCATACCACTGCCCAGAAGTTCATGGAACTTCTAGAAATGAAAAGTAACATTGAGAGAATGATAGAAATGTAAATACTTGAACAAGGACTTGATTGGATCCCTACTAGTCATGACATGAATTTCATCAAATGTGTCACAACTATACATTCTACAGGTCATAACAACAAATCTGAGCATAGGGGTCTCATATTTATCTGCGAATCACTAAGAAACATTGATGACTTATCACATTAGTTGCAATAGCATCTATTAGGTCATATATTCATTGCTCATTCATTTACAAATAAAGACATGATGAGATCCATACATCATCGTTGTCATAAAGCATGCTCATAACTAGTGTATAATCAACAAAAATAGCAAGGATATAGCAGCCATAAAAACCACATATAAACAAGTATACTTACCCATCAGATACAATAGGAAAGAAGATCTTATTAACATATACGAAATGCAACTAGGTCTGAGACTTCCACAAACCCGACCATAGAATAGGTTGAACAAAAAATATCTTTGATCCAGCCACCATTGTGCAATATTCCAAGCATGAATGTGGGATCTCATGGAACACATCAAACAAAACCAATCCAGGGCTTGCAGAGGCCAAACCACCTCAACCCTCAACCAGTGATTCCACCTCATGGTCGGACATCACTAACCATCACCAGATTGGTCTCTACCCAAGTTGTTCAGGGCTCTAGATAATTTGTTCCAACCAAGGATTTCAAGACTAGTAACTCAAGCCACCAAGAGATTCTAGAGACTTTATCCAACCAAGGCTTCCAGGAATAATAACTCAAACCAAGTTGTTAAATGGATTCCATAGTGTTTGTCCAACCAAGACTTCCAAGAACTACTAATTCAACCCACAACTAAAGGAACATGATAACCAACCAGAAAACAAAATTAACACCCAAAAAAAAACTCCAAGTATGCCACAATCCTCCAAGAGTGCTCCAATAAAACTCTAAGTGTCCAAGAGTATGAGAGAGAGATAATAGAGAAAGAGCTCCAAAACTAAACTGATAAAAGTTTGTGAAGTGATCCTTAGAAGCCTTTTTATTAATGAGACCTATATTTTCTTAAATTTAAATTATTTTCCTTCATTTTCCTCCTCACATGCAACCTGTGACCTTTCACCTTCCTTTTCTCCTAATTTCCATTATTTTCATAAATAAAATGCCAATAAATGCCTCATGCCATTCCAAAGCCTTTGCCATTTCCTTTTCCAATTTCCTTAGCCATTAATTAATCACAAGTGATCCCCATCACTATGTTTTTTCCCAACATTCAGCTTGGAATACATGTCCTATGACTATGGTGATTATTTTTCCTTTATCAACTTTATTACGTGGAATTTTCACTAGGTTTGTTACAATGATACCACCATATATTTGTATTAATAAACTAACAATAAGAGTATAATGAGTAGATCACTCGCTACAATAATTTTTCATTTTTTAATCAAAATAGATCATTGTATATTTTTTCATATATTTCAATGCTTTCTAAGTGGAAAAATTAGAGTTGTGGAATTATAGTGCCTTTTTGTGGATAGGTCCTATTTTGGTGATTTGGCATCCTAAAACTTTCAAAGCTCATTAAGCGTATTAAATGATCATCGAGCAAAATTTGAAACAAATATCTTAGCCCTTTGATGTTGTTTGCATGCCAATAGCTTTATAGCAACACATAGATCATGTGAATTGAAATTAATATGAGGAAGTTGTTCCTATGATAAGTTAATCTATGCTTTTAAGTAACATGGTATTGAGAGGATGACACATCATCTTCCATTACTCACATATATACAATTGGTCACAAGTGGAATTTAAAGAAGATTCAAGGTGGTCCAAACCTAACCTAATTAAGAGTTAATGCATGAAAAATACCTAAACCTAACCTTAGACAATTATCAGGATAGTTACATACTAGGCCACTATGAAGGGAAGGGAATTTTTTTCTATTTGTATCGATTTGTCATTCCATAATTGAACATAGCAAAGGACTAGGACATTGGGAGCATAATAGAGGAAGTTGACCATGTGGTAGTCATTTAGGTCACAATGATTTGTTGTTTCATAGTTGAGCATAATAAAGGAGAGGAATATAAGAAGGATATGACCCTATCATAGCCATTTAGGCCACAATGTCATGCAACTTCATATTGAGTTAATTTTATTGTAAAGAAACCCTCACAATTCCTAGAAACAAAATTAGAAAATGTAAAGATTACAAACATTAATAATAGCAAATACCTTAATCTAACCTAACACAGGAAAAACTCATATCATAAAAAACTCCATAAAAAGCAAAGGGGAAGGGGTAGGGGCTGGCACAAAAATAAAGAAATGGTTAATAATAATAACATCATTGATCTGGATTTAAATAGGAATGCAACAAATTACAGAGATAACCATATGCACAAAGATGCAGCGGAAATGTTACTTCATTTAATTAATGTAAAATACTAAAATATGCTTACAAACAAAAATGGAAATAAACCAGCTAGGGCAATGGTAGCTTATCTCTGAGAAGAGATGTAGCGGCTACATGCCTTTGAACTATCTTACAATGAGGCTCGAAGGCCTATTTATTGTTGAGAAACAATGAAAAACCCTTAACATTCCAAAACGTAACCTTAGAAGATGAAACGCCAAATTGTGGGCCCTGTTTTGGGTGAGTTGGTACATCAACTTCCCGAGGTCATAACTTTGGCACCCAATCTCCGTTTGACATGTACAATAGCTCGTTAGAAAGATCTATCCAAGAACTATAACTTTGGGAAGAGAAATATTGGTCCATGTATCCATGTTTCTCCAAGATTTCCCAAAAAACATCGTTTAGGGCCTCAAAACAGCTCCAGAAGTTCAAGCTCCAGAAAACTGCTAAAAATAGTAAATTGTCCTACAATTACAGAAACTGAAAAATTGAAAGAGATAGTTGTGGGGGTCTAAATGGGATAGGTGGGTGACCACCAACATCCACCTGGATCATTCCTCCCCCCTTAGGAAGCAATGGTCCCCATTGTGTTGAGTTCCTCCATCTGCTGAACTTGTTCCCAGGTGAGCTGTTCTGCAATCTCGGATGTTTCCAGTAATGGTGGGAAGCATGGTCAAGGGTGGTACACATTGAACACTTGGTGTAGGCGAAGGAATGGAGGAATGTTGTGCTCCAAAGCATTATTTCCCACAGCCTTGGTAATGGTGTAAGGACCATGTCGGCGTGGTCAGAGCTTCTGATGGGCTCTTGTAAGGCGTTCTTTCTGCAGATGTAACAAACTTTATCACCCACCTGAAACTTGTGTGGTACCCCTATGGGTGAGGTGAATTTGTTCTTGTGTTTTGTCATGACCGTATCCCTTTGTTGTTGCTGCTATGTGGAGGAACCCTTCGCGGGGGTCATGGATGTGGTAACAATATTCCCCTTACTTTTGGAGCAAACCAATCAGAAAATAAGTTTCCTAGTCTGTGAGATGAGCTTGTTTCCTTTCTTGGTAGCGATCAAAGAGGTAGTAGTGGGTGGGGCTACCTCTGGTATCTTGTATAATGAGTTACACAAAGAAATAATGATAGCACGAGGCCTTGACTCATACATATCATGTTGCCTCAACAAGTATGGTTGGCCTAATAATACATCACAAACATCTGGAGATGTAGCATCACACAATACCTCATCTGTGAAGGGCTTGATGTTGTAGGGAAGGTGGCACTGCTAGCGAACTTTGAGATCTCGTCCTTGGTGAAGCCACCCGATACTATAGGGTTGTAGGTGTGGTGTAGTCGGTAGGCCCAACCACTTCACGACCTCTACTGAAATGAGGTTCTTTTGGTTGCTACTGTCGATAATGAATTGCAGCAGCAAAACCTTCACCCACATCTATGAGTGGAAAAGGTGTTCCCCCTCCTCTGGGTCTTCAAGCTCATTTTTCTGGATCGTGGTGGTGGCAAGAGTGATGTTGGGCTCCACATCAATGATATGCTTCCCTTTGCCATTCCCCTTGTCGATTTGTGACTCAGGGTCGGAACATGCATTTGATTCTGAAGCCTTCAACTCGGCCACCAGCGACTGCGTGGTCTGACACTCACTTGTGTTATGATTGGGACTCTTGTGGAACTCACACCACTTTCCTATGTCCTTCTTCAACTTCATGGTGTTGTTCTTTTATTGTGGCTTCGACGGGTTGTCTTGGGTCACCCTGCCTTGTCTTTGTCCTTTGGTCTGCGGATTCACAGATCCAAAGTCTCACTTCTTCTGTTTGAACTTTTGCTCGATTTTGACACCGTATCAGTACGTCGTGTCGAGCGAGGAGATGTTTAGGAACTCCATCTATTCTTGAATGTACCTGTGTAGGTAGGCATGATATTTGAGTACCAAATGCAACTTAGAATCCTTGATACCCAACTGTGTGCAAAGGGTATGAAATTTTTTTGTGAACTCTGGCAAATCTTGGTCCCATCCCTACTGCAGCATGGTCCACTTTACGTATTTGTCCTCATAGCTTTTGATAGGGTAGTACTACTCCTTGACGGCATCCCGGAATGAATCCCAAGTGGGTGCAGCTGAAAATAATGAGCCTGTACTTTCATTCTTCTACTCACAGTAGGTTTCCCACCAATCCTTGACGTGGGGGGCTACATTAAGAAGAGCGAAAACAATCTTTTCCCGACTCGAAAATTCATGAATAGAAAAATACCTTTCTAGCATATTTAACCATTTATCTATGGCATCTGCATCTATCTGACCCTCAAAGATGGGGATTTCAAAATTAACTTGTACCTTAAACGGTGTGGTGTTTCCAGAGTAGCTGTTGGAATCCGACGCATCACTTCTGGGTAGCCACTAAAGGATCTATGCAAAGCTATCCATCATCGCATTCCTTTGCCACTTGAGGGATTCTCCGAGCAAGATTTTGATAGGATCTCCTGCCCCCTCATCTTTCTTCTCATCCGCCATGGGAGGCCATTGGAATTTGTGAGGCTGGTCTTGCAAAGGTTTGACCAATTCAAGCCCTAACTCCTTATATCCTAACCTCGCTGGGTACATGCAAAGAAAATAGAGAAAAAGCAGACTGCTCTGATACCACTGATCTAGATTTAAATAGGAACGCAACAAATTACAAAGATAACCATATACACAAAGATGCAGTGGAAATAATACTTCATTTCATTAATGTAAAATACTGAAATATGCTTACAAACATAAATGGAAATAAACCAGCTAGGGCAATGGTAGCTTATCTCTGAGAAGAGATGTGACGGCTACATGCCTCTGAACTGTCTTACAATGAGGCTTGAAGGTCTATTTATTGTTGAGAATCAATGGAAAACCCTTAACATTCCAAAACCTAACCCTAAAAGATGAAACACCAAATTGTGGGCCCCATTTTAGGTAAGTTGGTACATCAACTTCCCGGGGTCGTAACTTTGGCACCTGATCTCTGTTTGATGCATACAATAGCTCAATAGAAAGATCTATCTGAGAACTACAACTTTGGGAAGAGTAACATCAATCCATGGACCGATGTTGCTCCCATATTTCCCAAAAATACGTTGTTTAGGGCCTCAAAATAGCTCCGAAAGTTCAAGACCTGAAAAACTACTAAAAATAGTAAATTGTGCTACAATTACGGAAACTAAAAAATTGAAAGAGATAGTTGTTGGGGTCCAAATGGGATAGGTGGGTGGCTACCAACATCCATCTGGATCAATCATTTATTAATAGGGTAATTTAAAAGACATAAACGGACCAACAAAGAAATGAAAATGATAAATAAAGGGATGGGAAAAAGGAGAAAGACCCTCTAAAAATTTTGCAAAACATTTTTTAAGGGTGATTTTATAAAATCACTCACCCCCTTAGGAATAATCAAATGCCATTTTATAAAACCAGCCCTAAAAGTCCTCGAAATTTGTCTTTTTCAATTTCTTCATACAAAGTACCACACAAACTCCAAGTTCAAGGGCTACTCATTATAGGAATTTTGAGGTCTAAAATGGGTCTTCTAAAGAAAATAATAAAATAAGATTTATGGATTTTTAAGGAAAAAGAAGCAAAGCTACATTTTTAATGTATTTTTTACTTATCTCCTTATAGGTTCACTCAAATTTCAAGAGTATTTACTAGTTGAATGCAAAATTAGATTCCACATCCAATAAGTACCTGCCCTACGTAATTTTTTAGTAAATCCACACCATGAGGAATAGAAAATGCATGAAAAAACATGTTTCTTGAAAGAAACACAAGTTTTTCATGTATTTTCAATTTCTCTTGGTGTGGGTCTACTAAAACCTATACAGGATGGCTACTCATTGGATGTGGAATCTAATTTTGCATCCAACAAGTGACCACATATGAAATTTGAGTAAAAATATAAGGAGATAAGTCAAAAATACGGTTTAAGAAAGTAGTTTTCTTCTTTTCCTTTAAAAAATATTTAACCCTGAGGATAACATCGTCATCCTAAATCCTAATTGTTATTTTACAGTTGATTTTGTTGATACATTTTTCATTTTGAGACCCCTTTTTAACCTCAAAATTTTCCTACTCACAAGTAGTGTCATCAAATTCACCACCCAAAAATCCATCAAGGATGTTTAGGGCTTAATTTATAAAAAGCATTATTGACTATACTTTTTGAAGCAATTTGATCTAAAAAACTATCTCCAAATGTCATTGAAAATGGATTTTTAATGGTCCTTTTTACAAAATTGCTAATTTTCCAACATAATGATATGTTATCCATTTTTAACATTTTTTTATGTCTTATGTACCATTTTCCTTTCTCTTTTTTGCCAATGATATTTCATGACTATATTATAAGCTACTGTCCTAACAACAATGAATGGAAATGATGTAATTCCAACTGTTTTTCTTCACTTTTATAGTTTTTATCTAATTTGTGATATAAAAATGGAAATAATGTCTAGGATCATTTATTTCTCTATATAGTTTGATGCAAAGCACTACAATTGATTGCAAACACTACAAATTGATGTGGGGCCATGCTCGCCGACAAAAACATTATGTAGAGCTTTGGGCGAATTTGTTGTATAACCATTAGAAAACAATATGGAATCTTGCAAAATGCTTAGATAGAACCAATTGTGGCTATTTTGGAATTGTTCCATTCCACTCATTTTAACATGTGACTAAGAGATGATGACAAGTAGTAGTGAATGAAATGTATGGGAAAATCTTAAAGACTACTAAAACTAGTACCAATTATCGATATTTAATAGTATTGTCTTCCTAAGGTTATTAAGATTAGGTATTAGATTCAAATCAAGTGATATAAACCAACTCTTTTACAAATTGGTTTAATTCATAATCATCATTTGGGTATATAATTAGAAGGAAATATGGGAAACAAATTCAAACAAATTGGATTAGAGAAACTAAGGATATTCTATGGAGGAGAATTGTATTATTCTTCTAAGGTGATGAGGTGAGGAAAGAGTATATCTCGAGGGAGAGGGGTGTTTCGAATGACTAGGTTTTGGTCTACCATCCATTCTTGTTTTTTATGGTTGAAAACAATGTGTATAGAGAGATGTATGTTTAGCATTCTAGAGGGGTCATGGTTGGAGATACTATTCTTTTTGGTACAAAAGCTCTTATTTACGAAAATGGTCCTTAAATGAACATCACTATAAGTGAATTTAGTGATGGTCCATAAATTCCCATCTCCAAATTTAGTTTCAACAACACTTTTGGTGACAAGTGTAGAAATTATTGTGTAGATCTGAAACTGCTCATGAAACTTATCAAAACACGTGACTCAAATCTACTCTACTATTATGAGGAATTCAATTCATGATCAAGAACACAAATCATAAACATGCAAGAATAACTATCACACATTCATAGAGATTTATCTAGGGGAAAGAAACTACTTAAAACCCCTTCCTATCTGTATTGCATTAATCAAAGAATAGAGATGAATACATATGCTTGCACAAGCTTGAGCACAACCTGTAAGTGTATAGTTTATCTCTCTACCCTACTGACTAACTCTGTCCAACAATTAGCCAAGTTTTCATGCCCTCCAAGCTCCTGTTTCCTTGCATTGTTCCTTGAGAAAATTATCCCCTATTAATTACGAAATTTCCTCAATTGGATTGTGAAATTCCTCTAGGCTCATCCTCTGACTGCATGCACCACCTATACACTTTAGAATAGTCTATAATTGATAGTACAATGCCTTGGAATCTCCATCTCAACTGGATAACTGGAATTCTATGCATGCATCAATTATTTTGGGCCAATTTATTAGTTAACTGGTTGATCACTTAGTGTGGTTGAAGTTACACTTCCACAACTTGACCTCCATTAGTTCCTCCAACAGTTAGAACTAGTTTAACTGACCATAACTTAATTTTAACTAAAATAGATTATTACAAATTAGAAATCAATCATACCGAACTAAACTCAAGCTTCCCCAACTTGAATTAACTAAGTTAACTGAGTGACAAGTTCCATGTCACCTCAGTTAACTACCTCCAAGATTTCTACTGAAATGGAAATTCAAATTTTCTCTAGTTTGACCAAGGAAAAGTCAAACAAAGATTTTCTTGTTGCATTTTCAACACTCCCTCTCAACAAGAAAAGGGCTATCAACCACCCCTATCCTGCACCTATGGAACTCAAACTTCCCTCTTAATAAGGCCTTTGTCAAAATATCAATATCTTGTTCCTCTGTGAGAATGTATTGCAACAACATTATCCACCTCTATACACAATCCTGTAAATGGTGATAATGGATAGCTATATGCTTGGATCAATCATGAGAAATAGGATTTTCAAAGAGCTTGATGCAACTCTGGTTATCACAGTAGATCATAGTTCGATCCATCATCTGACCAAACAATCTAATAAGTATCTTTCTCATCCATATCACCTCACATGTTTCTTGACTTGCAGCCAAGTATTATGCTTATGTCGAGCTGGGTGCCACAGATCTTTACTTCCTATTGTACCAAGAAACTGCTACAAACCCAGAACTAAAAATTCCCCCTGATGTACTATATTGGTCTGATGGACTCCCTGCCCAATCCATATATATGAAGCCACACAGCTTCACTCCCTCTGTATATATGTACCATAGTCCAAACTAGGTAGTGCCTCTGAAGTATCGTAGAACATGCTTAGCTGCCCTCCAAAATAGTTTGCTTAGCCTAACCATAGCTTGGCTCAGTTGGTTGACTGCATAACACATATCTGGTCATGTGTTCACATGATACATTAGTGAACCCACCAATTTTCGGCAAACAGTAGCATCCACTTTCTCACCTGAAGTGGCATCCTCTTTCCTTCAGTTGGTCGCTAGAGGAGTCTCCGTGGGTTTGCAACTATCCATGCGGAACCTCTGAAGTATCTCATTGGCATACATGCCCTGAGAGATAAATGATTCCTCATCACCTTGCCATACTCCCAATCTAAGGAAGTAGTGCATGAGACCCATGTCCTTCATTTCAAAGTCTCTTACAAGGTCCTCCTTGCAAGATCTGATCAACTACTCGTGACTAGTTAAAATCAAGTCATCAACATATAAGACAATAATCAAAAATTTACCTTCTACCAAAATATGATAGATTCTTTCATCCACATCGCTTTTGGTGAAGCAAAAACCAGTGATATAGCTATCGATCATGGTGTACCAAGCATGGGGTGCTTTCATAAGACCATACAATGCTAACTTGAGTCGGCACACATGAGACTTCCGATTAAAAGTCTCAAAGCCTTTTGGTTGCTCAGTATACACCTCCTCCTCAATAAATCCATTAAGTAATGGTGTTTTCACATCCATCTGGTGGATCTTCTACCCATTTGCGTAAGCCGCACAAGAATTGGTCTAATGGATCAAAGGTATCCTCATAGTCAATTCCCCTCAACTTGAGAGTGACCCTTAGCCACAAATATGGCCTTGTACTTTTCTATTCTTTCATTTATTGCATGATTTACCTTAAAGATCAAATTTGAACCCACAACTAATTTTAAGTTGGTATTGGGACCACTTCCAAAACATCATTCTTTGCAATAGATTCGTATTCATCCACCATTGCATCAACCCATACAGGTTGCTCTACTACTTTCTCGAAATAGGATGGCTCGTTATCTACAATCTCATTCATTAGAGCCATGTAGCCAATGTACCGATCTTGTGACCTTCTCTTCTTGTGATGATTTGAAGGAGCACCCACATTCTCCCTCACATTCTGCACAAGTCTCTTAGCTTCCCTAGTCCTTTTCCTACCTTCTCTGGATGGTTCTACTTGAGTGGATATCTCCACTCTCTAATCCTAAATCTCTTGAGGTGCCTCCTTTGGAGCTAAAAGCTCCTCCTATGGTGGGATCTAAAGCTACCTCTCAAGAGAGCACCACATGGATTTGTCTTCATCAAATTTTACACTCCTTCGCATAACTGTCATTCTAAGGAATGGCATGTACACATGGTAGTTGTTCAGAGTTTCTATGTAACCCATGAATACCCCCAACATTATGTCAGCTCCAGATTCTTACTTGATTCTTTGGAGACATGGCAGTAAATAGAGGCTCAAAAAATCCTAAAGTACAACACATCCAACTTTCTCCCCGAGAAACCATCCTATGGTGTAATCATGCCCAATATCCATTGAGGAATCTAATTTTCAAATAGATTGTTGTGTTGCATCCTAGAACCAAAAATAAAAAATTAGGTCTTGATCATGTAACATCACCCTCGCTGCTCCCATAATGTTATGGTTCTTCCTCTCAGCGACCCCATTCTTTTGTGGATTGTGGGGTGCTGTCAACTCTCGCTGAATGCTTTCTTTTGCACAGTTTTCTTTTAAGTTCATTCGACATCGAGTCACCTCCATTATCACTCCTAAGGGACTTCACATTCTTTCATGTTTCTTTCTCAACCAATCCCATGAATTCTACGACTTTGGAGAATGTCTCATCATTCTTCTGCATGAATAAGATCTAGCACTTTCGTGAGAAGTCATCAATAAAAATGACAAAATATTTGTGCTTGGAAATGGAGGTTGTCAAGAAAGGTCCATAGACATCAGAGTGGATCATTTTTAGGGATTCATGTTCTTTGTTGTCCCAATCATGGAAAGTGGCTTTTGTGTACTTCCCCAAGGTACACCCTTTGCACATATCATGTTGTTCTAATGCTTGTCTGGGGAGGCTTGTGGTTATCTGATGCATAATATTCAAAGCGCCATTATGTAAATAGTTAAGACTTATATGCCAAGGTTCATTGACATCATGAATATGCACCTTCTCCACCTTTGTGCTCAATGCAGAACAATCATCCACATCTAGCTTGTACAGGTTCTTCACACGAACCCCAATTTGCTTCATCTTTCTCGTGGCTATGTGCCTGAGGAATTCCTTTCCTTTGTTGAAGATCACATCATAACCACGGTCTTCCAAAACTGCAATAGAGATGATATTTTTCTTTAGGCCCGGAATGAACAAGACATCCTTGAGCCCGAGGGGGGAGCCATTCACAGTCACATTATACCTTCCATTGTCCCCCATCTCAAAGTGCATCTACAAGTATTTTTCCTCCAGGTCACTGAAAAATTATCTATTCCACGTCATATCAAACGAGGCACCTGATTCCAAGTACCACGTGCTCCCCATCGTTGTGCAGGCCATGCATGTGATGAGAGTGAAGTCAAGCTCGAATTGTGAAGCCAAATCTTCACCTGCTACTCCTATTGAGGTATTCTTACTTACCTTCGTGTGTGGACACTTCATGGAATAATGCCCTAATTCATGACAATGAAAGCACTTGATTCTAGAAAATTATTTCTTCTTGTCCCCTTGACTAGATTTTGGTTTGGATTGGGATTTATTCCCTTTTCCCTTCTTTGCCTCTCTAGCCAAGGCACAATTTTCTTTATCCTCGCCCTTGGATGAAGTTTATTCTCTGGTATTCCGCCTTATATCCTCATGTACCAAATCAGACCATAAGAATTCCCAATTTGGTAGTTTCCCCCACCCATTCACTGAATCTTGGTAGTTGTCCTGGCTCTTTGTGGAAATTCCTACACTCAAGGAAACCCTACTGCAGAAAAAATGAATTTACTTCTCTTGATTTTAATATACATTATCAAGTTATTTTCTAAACAATACTGAAGTAAATTACTTTTGTAGCCTACACGAATTTAATTTTATTACATGAAACAAGAAACTGAGCAAAGAAAAAAATACATAGGACACCATTATTTTTGGACAAAGGAGTCCTCGAAAAATCCAATGCAGGAAAACCAGTGCAATAGCTCTGAGGGTTTAAAATTATTAAGCAACAGTTTTGAATACAATTCTGGATGTCCTCTCGGTAGTCCAGTTATAAAGAAAAATATACTAGTGGAAAACTGAGTGATATTACCTCACTTCACCTGGCATATTCTGCTTGTTCTGATAGCAGAACTCGCTAACCCTAGCTATCTCTGTGTTGGCCATGCATAGGCCACGTGTTAGCCTTACAGGCTCTGTAATGTCTCTTTTTCCTCCTAGAACTTTTGTGTCAACCTCTCCTGGTGTTCCATTAGTTCCCCAACAATTTGGGCTTTTTGAGTGGAAGGCAGCTTTTGTTGTGTGCTAACCTTCCTACCTCTGCATTAGGCCTACGTGGGCCCAGATTAGCCCAACATCGGTCCCTCTAGATGTTGCGCTACTTCCACTAGTGAATCTTCACCTCTTTTTCTAGTATTCTCAAACTATCCCTACCCCTCTATTGCAGAATGATCACTCAGTTTGAATTTATCAGCTTCCTAGCCCCAGAAATCGAACTCTAGATCAATTTGTTCTCTCTATGTTTCTTTCTAAATGAACCCCAAGCCTCCTTCTTATACTTTTCTCGTTGAGACTTCAACAGCCGAGATTAAGTCTTTGATCAAGGACTTAGATTAAAACTCAACTTGATCCTCTTTCTATAACATTCTCACCCATATTTTGATTAATACCCATTAATACTTTAATTTTCCTACGTTTAGACTTAGGAACCCAATTAAAAATATTAATTAATCTAATAAAATACAATCTGAGTGGAATTTAACTCAAAATTTTCTGGTTAATTTACAACTCATTTGATTTGGCCTCTCCACCAAATTTCATGGCTAGATTACATCTGATGCTACCAAATTCTAACACTCCCTCTTAGCGAGGAATGTGCTCTAGCAACAAAGTCCAACTGCATGTTGCTCTGTCTCTGAAGCATCTCCCTTCTGTACTATTGCTGCCACCAACACTATGTTTTTGTTACTACTGTACTATTGCCCATGACACTACCACTGCCACTATTTCATCTGTGCTATAGCTTCCTTTGCATCTACTGGTAACACTACCATTGACCTGGCACTTTCATTAAGACCATATGCGATGATTCGGGCTTTTCCCTTACCCTTCTCTTACTGCCCTTCACCCTAGCACGATGGAGTCCCTAATCCATTTAGTCAGTTAGCAGACAGGAAGACTAAATTAGGTATGTCAGCATGCTATTAAACCTTCCACCCCTTACCCTTGTTTCCACACCAACAACCTGTTTACCCACCGGAAGACATAGCACCTGCTATTAGCTCTAGACCACAAACTTCGTGAATCCCTCACCATATGAATATGAATGACCCCTAAATAATATAGCGCCCTTTGGAAGCACTGCTTATAACCCCTTATCTTTGAAACACAGGATGGGATTTTCAATTAGCCAATAGGGGTGACCTTCTAGCAGCAGATATCATTTCATGCTGAATGGCTTGGATTATGTGGTCCATCGGAAAGCCTCGTTGGAGATGGATGGGACGGAATGGGATCAACAAAGAGAGCTGGACGGGCTTCAGTCCTAAGATATGCCTTTTCTCATTGCTTAATGAATGCTTTGTGTACGGTCAGCACTATGACTATGAACCCTTTACTTACGAGCATCCACCAAATAGATACTTGACCCTTCAACCCACCGGTTAGTTAGTGCTGCCAACCATCCCTTCTGCCAAGAAGGATTAGATGATGGGTACGGTAGTACTCCTTCCCTTGCTTAACCCACCCACCTGCAAGAACTAGACCTGTTAGCTTATATCAAAAACTTTATGAATGCTTAGCTTAGTAGCTACTACACTAGAATTTGAAAGGGTCGGGGGAACCAGTCAACCTTACCCTTACCTTTCATGCCTTCACCCTAGCATGATGGAGTGTTGCTATTCCCTTCATCCAGGAACACCTTGTAGGGTATGGCACTATAAGGACCCCCTACCTTGGTTTCAAACTACCTCTTTACCCACCTGCTAAATCAATAGAACTTTTAGCCACCACCACAAACTCTTAGGAGGTAGGTACCTGTTATTTACCCCTTTCCCTTGCCTTACCTTTCATTAAGTACATACAACCTATCCACCACCTTCAGACCTAGACATGTTAGCCTTAGACCACTTGACTTTATGAATGCACTTAGTTAGGAGGGACTGTTACTTACCTTCGATTAGAAGCATGGATTATATGATACAACCTTAACCTTACCTTTCTCCCTTCACCCAGGAATGCCTTTGGTAGGGAGGCTGAACTCTTGCCTCTTAGCTTCAATACAGCATTCACAGGCACTCGATAACACTTATGAATGAATCTTAGGAGGGAAAACTATAGACCCAGGACGGGAGGGATGGATGAACCCGCCAGATACGATTGATTGATGATCCACAGCCAGAACGGAAGAGGAAAAACGGGGCGGGAACTTCAAAGGAGAAATGGCGGAACTGCCTGTGCTTACGGCTCAGTGAATAGAGAGAGGCCTCGGGCCATTTTCATATTGCATTAGATGAATCGCAACTCCCCGCAACGGCTCAGCGGGCATGCACAGCCTTATTTTTGCTACTCAGCAATGGAAAAGCATCTGAAATTTCTGAAATTATTGTGTTCAACATAAAACCATGCGAATGTCAGAATCTGACCGCTACTAATCTCTAGCCCTCTAAATATTTTACGTTGTTGACTTCTACACTGATGCCAACCTTTCTTTGCATTGATTAGTCTCTGATCTCAGGCTACTACATCTGTCTCTCCAAACAACCCACTACATCATCTGACACTAATTCCATCTCGCTACTGCTAAATATTGGGTTTCCGTAGCAAGGAATTGATCTAGGAGGTGGACTCCTCAAGGATCCTGACCAAATGTAGTCCTCCCAGCTGCAGCTCAATATCATCTCGTTTCCCTCATGGAGATGCATGGGCACTCATGGCAAACTCATCCTTGTTAATTTTTGTTGGAGTAGCCTTAAGATCATGTTTCTTATCCTTATCATTTTTCTTCAAAGGACATTGGGATGTAAAGTGGCCCATCTTGCCACATCTAAAACATTTCACCTTCGAAATTTCCTTCTTCTGCTTCTGTTTTTGTTGTCCCTTTGATTCTAGAGTTGTCTTATCCTCCTCCTCCTTGGTATTCATGCCATTCCCACTGCTACCATTGAGGTTGACCTTAACCAAATCCCTCCTTAATTATTCCTATTGAAGGGTTTTCCACATCTCCTCCCATGAAGCTAGTCTTTCCCTACCCAATATACTTTGGAAAAAGACTTTCCACTCATCCGAGACTCCATTTAGGGTCGTCCTTACCATCACGGTAGACTAAGGAGTAGACCCCACTATAGCAAGTTGGTTTCTAGTGTCCTGAAGACTTTGAAGATAGGAGTTAACCCCTTCTCCCTTTTGCATCAATGTTAACTGCAAATTTTGTTCTATGTACATCTTTCGTTATTCAAAAGAACCTTCATACAATGAAGACAAAGCTTCCCACATTTCTCAGGCTATATCTTTTCCCTGCAAATGTGTCACCACATGATCTCGAACTCCATTAAGTATGCACCTCTTCGCCTTTTCCTGCTCAGCCTTGTACTTTTTCTTTTGATCATTGTCTATAGGAACAACCACAACACTCTTGACTTAAGCTTTGAGATTGTACTCCTCCAAAATAGCTAATATTTTGGTCTTCCATATGACATAGTTGGAAGCTCCTTCCAACCTGCCCTGATCTCTGAGCCCATGTGATGCCATCTCATCCAAAATATTGAACTAACTCCTTTGGTCACTGCGTAGCACTAGTTTGCTTCCCGACAAGTGAAAAAATTCAGACTTTTGGCGAGAAAAGTCCTCTCAGGAGAAAAATTCCCCTACTATGTGTCTTCACTCTTTTCTGACTGGTTTCTGCCTCGAAAAAAATTGTTCCCTTCAAGCACTACATTGAGGCTCTGCATCACTCCCTCTTCCTTTGCAAGCTCACAAACCAAGGAGAGGATGCCCCCGACAAGGTGAGTAAGCGAATTCTCGACTAAAAGGCCGCCATCACTCTCAATATAAGGAGAGGGAGAGGAATTATATATGTCATTACGGTGAATGAATGAGATCTGATCTGACCTGACATGTACCTCTCTGTCGACTCCCTTAGAGAGAAATTTCCTCAAAATCTCTTCTTTACTCGCAAGGACTGCACAATCCCTTCAAGGGGATTCAAGTTGTTGCCAAATCCAGTTATTAGCCTCTCTTCTTAGCACTAAATCTGCTCTTCCTACTTCAAAATCAATGCTCTAATACCATGTGGGAATTACTACACTCAAGGAACCTCCACTGCAGCGAAACTAAATTTACTTCTCCTACTTGATTTTAATATACATTATCAAGTTATTTTCTAAAAAATACTGAAGTAAGTTACTTCTGCCACCTACACCAATTTAATTTGATTACATGAAACAAGAAACTTAGAAAAGAACAAGATACATATGAGACCATTATTTTTGGACAAAACAATGCCCGAAAAAACCTAATGCAGGAAAAATAGTGCAGCAGTTCTGAGGGTTTTATATTATTAAGCAGTAGTTCTGAATATAATTTTGAATGTCCTCCTAGTAGTCCAGTTACAGAGAAAAAATATACTGGCAGAAAACTGATTGAGATTACCTCACTTCACCCAACCAATTCCACCTAATCTGGCAGCAAAACTGGCTAACCGCGGCTATCTCTACGTTGGCCCTGCATAGGCCATGCGTCAGTCTTACAGGCTCTACATCAACTTATGCATTGTCTCGGTTGCCTCCTGGAACTTCTGCGTCAACCTCTCTTGACATTCTAGTGGTTCCCCACCAATTTTGGCTTTTTGCGTGGAGGGCAACTTCTGCTCTGCGTTGGCCCTTCTGGCTCTATGTCAAGCCTGCACAGGCTCAAATTGGCCCAAGGTCAGTCCCTCTAGATGTTGCGCTACCTGCACTAGTGCCTCTTCGTGTCTTTGTCCAATATTCTAGAACTATATTTGTCCCTCTGCTACAAAATGATCACTCAATTCGAATTTCATAGCTTCCTAACCCCAGAATTTGAACTCTAGATCAATTTGTTCTCTCTGTGTGTCTTTCTAAATGAACCCCAAGCCTCCTTCTTATACTTTTCTCTTTGAGACTTCAATGAATGAGATTATGTCTCTAATCAAGGACTAAGATTAAAATTTGACTTGATCTGCTTTCTAGAACATTCTCAGCCATATTTTGATTAATACCCATTAATACTTTAATTTTCCTATGTGTAGACTTAGGAACCTCATTAAAAATATTAATTATTTTGATAAAATTAAATCCAAGTGGAATTTCACCGAACAATTTATGGGTTCTTTAGAACTCAAGCGCCTTAGCCTATGCACCAATTTTCATGGCTAGTGCATATTCAATGCTACCAAAAACTAACACTCCCTCTTAGACAGGAATGTGCTCTAGCAACAAAGTCCAACTGCATGCTACTTTGTCTCTGAAGCACATCCTTTCTGCACTGTTGATTCCACCAACATTGTGCTGCTATTGCTATTGTACTGCTACCCATGACACTATCACTACCACTGCTACATTTATAGTACAACTCCCTCTACATCTGTTGGTAACACTGCCACTGCTAGCTTTACATTGCATCATTTTCCAATTGTTACTGCTCATAAATAGAAAAGCATCCAAAATTTCTGAACTTACTGTGTTCGGCATAATACCATGTGAATGTCAGAATCTGACTGCTACTAGTCTCTGGCCCTCTGAATATTTTGTGTTGCTGCTAACTTATACGCTGTGCCATTTGTACTGCTTCCAACCTTGCTCTGCTTGATCAATATCTGGTCTTAGGCTACTGCATCTATCTCTCCAAAAAACCCACTACATCAACTGGCACTAAGTCCATCTCATTTCTACTAAACCTTGGGCTCCCATAGTAAGGAATTGATCCAAGATGTGACTTCTCAAGGATCCTACCCACATGCAGTCCTCCCGACTATATCTCAATATCGCCTCATTTCCCTCATGCAGATGCGTGGGTACTCATGGAAAACTCATCCTCGTCAATTTTTGTTGGAGCAACCTTAGGATCATGTTTCTCATCCTATCCTTTTGCTTCAAAGGACACTAGGATGCAAAGTGGCCCATCTCACCACATCCAAAACATTTCACCTTTGAAATATTCTTCTTCTATTTCTACTTGTGTGTTCCCTTTGATGTTATAGCTGCATTCTCCTCCTCCTCGGTCTTTGTGCCATTCCCACTGCTACCATTGAGGTAGACCTTAACCAGATCCCTCCTTAATTCTTCCTGTTGAATGGTTGCCCACATATCCTCCCATGGAGGTGGTCTTTCCCTACCCAATATACTTTGGACGAATACTTTCCATCATTTGAGACTCCATTCAGGGTTGTCCTTACCATCACGGTAGATTTGAGGAGTAGACCCCACTGCAACAAGCTAGTCTCTGGAGTCCTGAAGATGTTGAATATAGGAGTTAACCCCTTCTCCCTTTTGCATCAATGTTCATTGCAACTTTTGTTCTAAGTACGTCTTCTGATGTTCGGAAGAACCTTCACAAAGTGAAGACAAAGCTTCCCACATTTCTCGGGCTGTATCTTTGCCCTGCAAATGTGAGACCACATGATCGCGAACTCCAATGAGTATGTACCTCTTCGCCTTTTCCTGCTTGGCCTTGTAAATTTTCTTATGATCGTTGTCTACAGGAACAACCACAACACTCTTGACATAAGCTTCGAGATCATACTCCTCCAGAATAGCTAAGATTCTAGTCTTCCATATGACATAGTTGGAGGCTCCTTCCCAACTATCCTGATCTCTCAGCCCCTGTGATGCCATCTCACCCAAACTATCAAACTAACTCCTCTATTAATTGTGTTGCACTGGTCTGCTCCTCAGTAAGTGAAAAAATTCAGACTTGTGGGGGGAAAGTCCTCTAAGGAGAAAATTTCCCCTACTCTGTGTCTTCGCTCTTTTTTGACGGATTTTTGCCCCAACATAAACTGCACCCTCTGCCTCTGTAAGTTCACAAAATGGAAATTGTACCTCTCTGTCGACTCTATCAGAGAAAGATTTCCTCATAATCTCTACTTTCCTGGAAAGGACTACGCAATCCCTTCAAGGGGATTCTAATTGCTACCAAATGTAGCTATTGGCCTCTCTTCTCAAAGCTAGATCTGCTCTTCATGTTTCAGAATCAATGCTCTGATACCATGTGGAAATTCCTACACTCAAGGAACCCCTACTGCAGCAAAACTAAATTTACTTCTCCTACTTGATTTTAATATACATTATCAAGTTATTTCTAAAAAATATTTAAGTAAATTACTTCTGCATGCTACACCAATTTAATTTGATTACATGAAACAAAAAACTGAGCAAAGAACAAGATACATAGGACACTGTTATTTTTGGACAAAATAGTCCCTGGAAAAACCCAATGCGGGAAAACGGTGCAACAACTCTGAGGGTTTTATATTATTAAGCAGTAGTTCTTAATACAATTCTAGATGTCCTCCTAGGAGTCCAGTTACAAAGAAAAAAGATATTGGTGGAAAATTGAGTGATATTGCCTCACTTCACCTGACAAATTCTGGCTGATCTGACAACAGAATTGGCTAACTCCTATTATCTCTACGTTTGCCCTGCATAGGTTGTGCGTTAGCCTTACAGGCTCTACATCAACTTTTGTGTTGTCCCTTTTTCCTCCTAGAACTTCTATGTAATCCTCTCCTAGTTGTTTCAGCAGTTCCTCGATTATTCCATCTTTCTGCATGGTGGGAAGCTTTTGCTCTGCGCTAGCCCTTTTGGCTCTGTGTTAGGCCTACGTGGGCCCATATTGGCCCAGCGTCAATCCCTCTAGATTCTATGTTGCCTCCACTAGTGGCTCTCCGCCTCTCTATTCAGTATTCCTGAACTATCCTTGTCCCTCTGCTGTAGAATGATCAATCAGTTTAAATTTCTCAACCTCCTAGCCCTAGAAATCGAACTCTAGATCAATTCATTCTCTTTGTGTCTCTTTCTAAATGTACCCCAAGCCTCCTTCTTATACTTTTCTCGTTGAGACTTCAATAATCGAGATTAAGTCTCTAATCAATGGCTAATATTAAAACTTGACTTGATCCACTTTCTATAATATTCTCACCCATATTTTGATTAATACCCATTAATACTTTAATTTTCCTAAGTTTAGACTTAGGAACCCCATTAAAAATATTAATTATTTTAATAAAATACAATCCAGGTGGAATTTCACCAAACAATTATGGGTTCTTTAGAACTCATGTGCCTTAGCCTCTCTAACAATTTTCATGGCTAAAGCACATCCAATGCTACCAAAAAATAACATTCTTTCGAATGCCTAGAAGGGCTAGACTTTTTACCAAATCATCTTCTGCAAAAACTTGACCAAGTTCATCACAACATTGTGTGAACTTGCTAAGGTACTGCGGAATAGTGTTGTTCTTCTGCATCTTGATATTTTGAAGTTTTTCCTTGGGCGCCACCTTCATGTGAGCACTATTATTCTGTAACAAATATGTTAGTGCTTGCAACATTACATACAGAGTCTCTTTCCCGTGGATATTTGAGACAATGTGGTCTCCTACTCCCACCAATACGATTCTCCTTTCCTTGGCTACACACTTCTTCCATTCTACTAGATCCTAAGTACCAGTTGTTGCTTGTTTCGGGATGTCATTGTCGATAAATTCCTTCAATCCATTATCTTCCAGAACTACCTCCATGTGGTCATTCCAAGAAACATAATTTGAGCTTACCTCAAGAGCATACTCAATTTTTAGTGCATAGAAATCCATCCTTCTAGATCTGAAGAATTGATCTTGCAAATCTAATATTCCTGCAATAACGACTTCAAAATTTCTGCTCTACGGTGAATCTTGTTCTCATACCATGTAGAAATTATTGTGCATCTGTGAAACTACTAATGAAATTTACCAAAACACAAGACTTAAATCTACTCTACTATTATGTGAAATTTAATTCATGATCGAGAACACAAATCATAAACATGCAAGAATAATTATCACACATGCACAAAGATTTATCTAGGGGAAAGCAATTGCTCAAAACCCCTTCCTATCTGTATTGTATTAATCAAAGAATAGAGATGAATACATATGCTTGTTCAAGCTTGAGCACAACCTACAAGTGTATATTTTATCTCTCTGCTTAACCGACTAACTCTGGCCAACACCTAGCTAGTTTTCAAGCCCTCTAAGCTCTTATTTCCTTCCGTTGTTTCTTGAGGATATTAGCCCCTATTATTTAGGAAATTCCCTTAATTGGATTGCGCAATTCCTCTAGGCTCATCCTCTGACTGCATGCACCACCTGTACACTTGAATTCTCTGCATGCATTGATTATTTAACTGGTTGATCAATTAGTTAACTAGTTGATCGTTGTGTGCGAATGAAGTTATAGTTCCACAACTTCACCTCCACTAGTTCCTCCAATAGTTAGAACTAGTTTCATTGACCATAACTCGAATTTATTGAAATAAATTGCTACAAATTAGCAATCAATCATACTAAAATGAACTCAATATTATCCAACTCGAATTAACTAAGTTAACTGAGTGACAAGTGCCATGTCACCTCAATTAACTACCGCAAGATTTCTATTGAAATGGAAATTCGTATTATCTCTAGTTTGACCAAGGAAAAGTCAAACTGAGATTTTCTTGCTGCATTTTCAATGAGTATTGAAGGACTAACAAAACTACTCTTATAAATTAAACCACCATGAAAGTGACTTGATTTATACAACTTTTTTTGATACTCACACTTTTGAAAAACCTTGGGAAACATGACACTGATAATCTCAAGTGTTGATGCTAAAAGTACATTTAGTGATGGTCGATTAAGTCCCATCACCAAATCTAGTCCCAATACCACTTATGGTGAGGGGTATTGAATGATTAACAAAATTATTCTTATAAGTAAAACCACCTTGAAAGTGAGTTGATTTATACAACATTTTGGGATACTCGTGCTTTTAATAATCTTGAAAAACATGGTACTAAGAATCTTGCTTTTTTATGCTAAAATCTAGGATTATTTAAGATTTACCCATGCATACCACACACTACCACTTGTCAACATATTTTGGCGACATTCCAAAATGAGTGGAACCGTGATTTTGCAACAACAATAGTTGGTTTTGAGTAACCTAGTTGAGAGCTCTACAACACATTTTCATCCACTACTATGGCCCCCAAAACTACATGAATTTTTTTTAGTTGATTGTAGTGCTCTACACAAATGTGGAGTATTCTATAGTAGTTCATATCATTATGAACCAAATACTCCAAATAATACAAATATAGAAAGAATAACTAATACCATGTTAGTATAGTGATAAAAATTTCATGTATAGTAATTCATCTTTAAAAGGAAAATTATAGATTTTTCTATAGAAAGTTGTAGTGTTTTTCAATAGGTGATGGTGTTATGGACCAAATAACATAAAAATGAAAGAAAAAATAATGCCACGTTTTTAGAATAACAAAAGGTGAACATATTTAAATTCAACTTTGAGTGGGCAACCTATTTTACACCTTGTGCTTACTAATAACCATCTAGTTTTCCAATATGTTGTTGAAATCCGTAATTGTCCCAATGCGTTGTAGTGATAGAGGCTACTCTTGTGATGTTGGATCGAAAAATTCCTAGTGAGAGTTGTGATTGTTGCACTAATAAAGTGGTATTCTTGATCATTAGCCAAAGCTATTAGAGAACCAAACCTAATAATTATATGCTCAAAAAACAAAAAAAATTGCAACATTGATTGAGTGGCACTTAGTGTGTGGATGTTCAAACTAATATGTAAGATATAATTCATTATGTGGGTGTTTATCATCAATTTCTCCACCAAATTCTCTAGAATCAATTATTGAAAGGTCATAAAGTCCCACATTGTTCTTACTAGCATTCACTATGATCTCAAAGTTAAATGCATGAAATCACAATAACCATCAACAAATGCCTGCCCTCTAAAGTAAGATTAATAACCAAAGTACTTTAATGTTTAATGATTTGTGAAAAACTTGAAATTTCCTCCCACTAAGTAGTAATGGAACCTTTGTAGTCCATATACCATAAATATTCCTTCTTGTTCTCATGGGAGCTTCACCTTGTTGACCAATATCTTACATGTTCATTCATGAAGAGGTTTTAAAATTGTCAAAAATGGAGCCAATATATTTTAGGTATTGGAGGCCTAGATGTGGGGGAGGGTATTTTATAAGCATTGGGGGGTATAAAGGGAGTATTAAGTAAAAATAGGGAAATTCTATTAAAAATAGGGGTTATTTTTATTAGAGAAATGTATTGGGTGGGGATCCAATAAAAGGAATTTTGAAGTTTTTTATCAATATCTAGTGAGATTAAAGGTATTCTTTAATATGTGACAAACACAATTGCTATCACACTAGTAGAATGATTGAATACCATGTTCTTGTTCTACAATTGTATAGTTGAATTCTAATCAAGGAAACTACAGTTAACAAAAGCCATAAGGTGGTCTATCTCTTCTTCTTCTAGTTATACTAGCACAACACCTAAAGGGAAATTATTGAGGCATCTACACGCACATGAAATTCCAAAAAACTTAGGAAATATCAATATTGGAGCAATGACCAAATTTCCCATAAATTATGATGAAAAAATATTCACACTCTTCAGTTCATTGAAGTTTTTATGACTTCAAAAATTTCTCCATGGTTTTTTGATAGAGGTGTAGTTGTAAATTCATCTCATGTAGTACCCTATATCACCCAAAGTGGGTCACAACATTGGCTACTAATTGTCGTAGGTTAATTAAATGTTAAGAAAAATCTTAGCAATGTCTACTAAGACATTCTCCTTGCATACAATATGCCCTAATAATGTCCACAAAAAGGGGTTGTAAAATACACACTTCCTCATATCTTAGGAAATTTTCAACTCATTTCATGGTTCAAACATGAGTCATAACATAGCCACATGATCCTTCAACAACCTATACAATATCTATTCATCTAAAATAAGTTCTAAGAGCTTATATTTGTAATCCTATAGCATTGTAATCACTATGTGAGAGAATATAGAAAACACAATCTTACAACCAAAAGACATAACATTATAGGGAAATGAAACCCATTCTATAGTGAAGGTCTCTTCCTCTTGTCTTGTTTAACAATTTGATGGTGATACCCCTATTGATAAATTGGGAGGCTTATGAATTAGGATGATTTCTCTTCTTTGATAATTGCTTGTGAAGTTTATTGGCCTTTTATTAATCTTTATTATTTATTTTCATGAAACAATTATCAAAATGTAACTTATGAATATCATAAGAAAAAAACTAACACAAGGTATAGCCTCCAAGCCAAGGAAAAATCCCTCCAAGGGGAAAACCCAAAATAATTCTCTTCTTATAGAATTAGATCAAAGTGAGATATCCAAGGCCTATGATCATAAAATACTCCAACCTTTTAAATTCCAAGTCAAGCCATTCTTCCACATAGAAAATACATCAACAACAAGATACCAATAACATATATATCATCAAAAAACGATCTTCAACAATAGATACATTAAGGCCTAACTTCCACAAATATGAGTTGAAGATAAACCCTCCTTCACTTGTCAATTTCAAATTTCGGCCCTCCTTCTTTTGCAATATTTCATAACCAACTTGTGTGAATTGTGTGTCCAAATGAGCTCAACTCTCCCTCTATTTATACTGTCTAGAGGGGTTCAAATAGACATGTCTTCTTGGGGCAGGGTTGATTTGACAAGTAGAGCCGACTTGGCATATAGAGGTAATTTTGACCCAAATTACATATTCAAAAAATATTTTTCCTTGTTCTTTACAATAGGTCAAAATATGGCTTTGACTCTTGGACTCAACAAATCCTAAAAGCATGAAGAACATGCTTAACTAATGAAATAATAATTTCCTTTTCTCTTTTTCTTCTTTTTTCTTTTTACATAAAATACATAATGATAATAAGTACAATGAAAAGTTATGAAGACTGAACCTAGTTACAATTTCCAACACTCCCTCTTAACTAGGGAGGTATTCATAATTTCATAACTGCTACAAGGATACTTCTCAAATTGAGATATTATCATAAGAAGAGTTATATTGGTAAGCCATCTTTAAGCATCAACATCATAGCCATCAATGTCAAATAGAAACATAGCAAGGCCTTTTGATAACAATCTCTAACTTTCCACATGATTAGAGCACAATGTTAGGAGGTACACAGATGTACACTACCATAGCCTCTCAAGGCACATACCCCATCTTGATGTTCACCAGATATGTCCTTCCAAGACTATTCTTAATTTCAATTCACAATCCTTAAATAATACAAGTCCTCTTCGACCACTCATATCTTGGATCCCTAGTCAGGTCCTCAAAGAGTGTTGGTCCACATGACTACTTCCCATCTTGGATTCCCAATCCTCAAGGAGTATCGGTCCCAAATTCTTATGCAATCCTACATTCTCCCTCCCAATTCCTTCACTAGATGTACAATTGTTGGTCATGGCCTAGTGCATGGCACATGGAGAATACAATGTTTGTCATCACTCCCTCTCAATTGGGGAGGAGATCCTTACTCCTTAAACCTAGAGGATATTTCTTAATCCCTCTCAATTAGGGTGACATCATCACAATCCTTATTTGGTCACATACATTGGTCTCATAAATCATCAATACATTAGCTACATGTTCTTTTGTGGATATATAGTTGTAGTTGTAGGGTTCCTTTCTCGCATTACATCATACCTGGGCTACGAATTTTCTTGATGTCAAATTTTTAATGGAACCAAAAATATTTCACACGTAATATTAATGAAAAGGTTTCTAAGCTCCTGAAAACATCATGTCATATCAAAATTTGAGCTTCCTATATTATCGAATAACATTTTCATCAAATGGTTCATATGTCAACTTCAAGGAATCAAACTTCCTCACAGCTACTATCATGTGCCTTCTATTCTTCATAATAGAGTTTTACCTTATAAGTCACATCAAATTTCCAAATATCAATTATTCCCTTATGTCCTTCTAGGTCATCAATAGTGTTATCCACACAATCCATGTGTTCCATGATCAAACCACATAGTTGTAAGTACACCAATATCTTCCAGCAAATTGTATCAACTATTATCTTTCCATCCTTTGCATACACTTCTATAATATGTCTTTCCAAAAAGCCAAAAGATATCTCAAACAAATCATCAATATTAGAGTCTACCAAATCACAATGGCCTCAAGTAAAATTCTACTACTTTCTCCCTTTTAAGTCGACACTCCTTTGCATGGTCTATCTCATATTGCAACAAAGTTCATCTTTATGCTCTTCAAATTTCAATCATCAATCTGAACCAATTAGTAGGCTTTAATATCATAATCATCAGGGTCTTTATAGCTCCCTCTTTCCATATGATGTTAGTAATATTCTTTCCATCTAATAGTCTTATTTGATATATACATAAAAATGCTCCTTCCTTTAGAGTCTTCATGTTATGTTCCTTCAAGTCTTTCATATGCTTATTCAAGATTTAGATAGACCTTGCCTTGACAACAATGTAAACTTTGAAATGGGAATTATAAACTCAAAACGGGAACTCTGGCAAAAAACCCCGAAAAAACATCAAAAACAGTGCTAAAAATGAAATGTGTGTATATTGGAACGATAGTTTTTTTTTAGGGTCAATTTTGAACATGTTTTAAAAATGGCAGTGAAAACAAAATTTTCGTGCAAAAAACACCCTGAAAATGAAAAGTGTTCATACTGGAATGATTGTTTTTTTTTTAGAGTCAATTTTCAGCATTTTTAAAAAATGCTAGTAAAAGCGAATTTTTATGTGCAAAAAAACAGTTGTTTATGAGCAAGAAAACACACTAATGTTTTTGGTAGAATAACATTTTTCTTTCCTTTCTTTCCTAAGTATAAATTCAACATGTTTTAGTAATGACCATAAAGATAAAATAATGGGATTTGAAATACATTAAAATTCTATTAGTTTTCATCCATGTTGTTAAACATATAATAAGATCGCACTAAGGATTGCTAAAATTCTAATTGTTTTCAACCATAACATTAAAGATACAAAAAAATGGAATTTTTTCAACCATAAAATTAAAAAACCATGACATTAAGAACAAATTACATGACTAAATTAATCAAAATGTCACTATTTGTATATTGAATGAAACATACATTATATCTCTAATTTAATGTTTCATTGTAGATATTCTAAACAATAAAAATCATCATAATTAAGACATATAATCTAACAACATAAAAATGGCTCATAACTTTTGATTTAACACCATATGGAAATCAAAATTTTTATTTCAAGATATGATGCAAATATCAGTTATAGAAACTGTCTTAGACAATTATTCAAAACTGCTCATATTTTCTTGCATGCCATTAGAATTCACATCTTCAGATGAATGAATGAATGTAGACGAAGATGTTCCATATTCTTTCTTTCGTCAACTAGTGCCCTATTTGAGTCCACATGTATGCCCACCATTTCAGGTTTCAAAATTCTTCTAGATCTACGACTGGTTTCAGCAGACTCCCATCTCAACACTGTTCCTTCTGGTAACAACCTTTTCAGAATCGCTATCATCTTGAAGCGAAGATTTCCTCTCTTTGTCAAATTGAATCCATAAACAAGTATGTCAACATCCTTCAATTTTAAGAGGTCTATGTGGCGGCGATTTATATTTGTACCTTTTTTTTCTCTTTCCGCCATTTTTTTTGTCAACTACCATCTCTAGCTTATACACACCATTGAATGGGTGTGTATTTGTGGCATACCAATGTACTTCAACATCTGTAACATCCTCATTTTTGTAAAGACCTTTATAACCTTAGCAACCCAGAATGAATAGCCATTGGGATCTCCATCTGCTAGCACTACGATCATGCAACCCTCCTTAATATCCTGTACTGAACCCCTGTAAAGGTCTTCCATGGCTTCACATTGTGCATGAGATCTTCTGGAACCAATATGCATCTCTTTTTCCTCTGCCTGTGAAGAATTATTAATACCTTGAGATTGTTGTTGTTCAACAATGTTTATTTCCTCATGTTCATTTGACACATTTTGTGGACAAATAAATGGATTTTTCAAAGGTATATCTTCATTTGTTGTTGTTGAAATGATATCACTTTGATTATTGAAAAATGACTCCCACCAAAATGAATCAGTAATGTCAAAGTACTCATATGTATATCTAATACATTTTTTAATTTCTTCTAGGCAATCATAATAATCTATATCACTATTTTGTCTGCGTGCATTATGAACTTCACTAACTGATTGTAATAACAATATTTTTGATGCAAATATTGGATGATCTGGAATGAACTTCAAAAATTCCAAATTTGATGACGGTGCCCATTCTGTAGTAGTTGAATACTTCATACCCCATATTAGTGTTTTCCCACCAATTTTTTTGATACTGTTAGGGTCCTATAATAATAGGATTCATAATTTTGAATTGACTATGATCAGTATTGTATTTTTTTGATACTGTTAGGGTCCTATAATAATAGGATTCATAATTTTGAATTGACTATGATCAGTATTGTAATATTGTACATACCTTTGCTTTCTGAAAATGTATTCCCAAGTTAAAAAAATGTAAAGAGGGTATGTCCTAAAAGAACAATCAAAGGCCAAAAAGAAACAAAGATAAAAAAAAAAGTGAAAAATATGAACCCCACAAAAAGAGATAAAAATAGATCATGAAAGTGTGCAAATTCAAGTTCCACTACTATTTTACTTTTTCTGTAAATAATTATTATGTGTAGCTTGTTTAAAATACCATAATCCATGATAAGTTAAACAGCTTAATCTTGACTTTTCATGCTTTAAATTTAATGTTGATAGATAGAGAATAAAGATCTAGCCAAACAGTTTAATCTTGGCAAATCAATAGTTCAAATAGAGAATGATAGGGAGCTCAACAATTTAACCTGAGCTCTTGGATGAAATAAGGTTTGAAATAGTTAGTTTCTTGTTTCAAATAAAAATGAATAAGGGTTTTCAAGCTCAAATGCACCCATGTAAATAAGGAATAAATGTTAAAATAGCAGATGGGTAGGTACAAGAAATTTTGACAATCATGGATAAACATCATTTGGCATATTATTGATTTCCCTCCCCACAATGTGCTCTAGTACTAAAATCCTTCAGTCATAAAGGCTCAGAGCATTTCTATGACTTTTGGTGGGACCAATTCCTCGGCTTAATGACTCATGGACATCAAGTATTGGATTTCCACATTATTGAAACCCTTCTCATTCATGAAAACACCCTTTTCCCTTTACATCACTCATTTTACCCTACACAATCCCCTTTTCCTAAGTTTAAAACACATTTTACCTAGGGAAGATAAAACCTCCTTAACTAATTCCCCTCTCATTCAAAATACTCAAAAACCCACAAAAAATGCTTTTATCCTAAGTATAAGTGTTAAATGTTGATATTGGGCCACCACAATGAAGAAATTCAAGCCAAACATCATATTTTACATTATGCTTACTATATTTGACATTCCGCAAATTCATTTCATATTAATGTACTAACCTAATATATTAGCTCCCCAATATACCTTTTTCCCATATTAAATAACTCCTTCATATATAATATCCAAACCCCAATTTAATTATAAAATATATTTTCACCCCCCCCATTGTTTAAATTAATTCCCCGCTTCATATTTCCCCAATATAAACCTATTAACCCACCAACCCTTGGTGTCATTAAAGAAAACCCCATAAATCTTCACCATGATTTTCCTCTGTGCAGCTTCACCGCGTGACATTCGTTAGATCTCTCACCCCAAATCTAATGATGTGCATCCATATTGTGATCACTCCCTCTCTGAACTTTATCAGTCTGAAAGCACGCAAGGTTCGTGGTTTTACTCGAGCTCGATTTTGCTACGTGTTAGCCTCCGGCATAAATCGCGTTTCCCTCGAGGAAATATCGCCCACCTGCCAAAAGCGGTGTGATGGCATCCAAAACCACCTCCCTGGCCAACATGAAAATTGTCCATTGTTCATAAAATACTTTCCCCTCCTATATATGATTGTTTCCCTTTAAGAGGTCGAGAAGCCCCATTTCATCCTTTTTCACTCGTTTTTATGTAAAACCTCAGCAAAACGTTTGCGACACCCTGAGCCTCTGCGACCAAAATTCATTATCGTCTATCACTCGAAGAAGCTTCGAACACCCAATTTGAGCATCCAATTCACTTTTGTAGCCATCGTACCCTCTACAATCACCATTCAAACCAATTTGCAAGCTAAGTCACCAATTTCCAGGTATTTTGAGAAAAAACCAGAATGGCCCTCTCATTTGAAAATGTATAGTAAAAGTCAAAAGGTTACAGTGAAAGTCAAAAAAGCACAATAAAAGGAAAAAGACAAATCAGCGAAATGAGAGTATTAGTAAAAGTGTATCAGATTGAAAAATCAAAATGAATAAAAGTAGACAGCATGGAAGACAGTTACAAAGCATACAAAGAAAATAAATTCATGTCAAAGTGAAGATAGATGAAAAATAGAGAAATCAAGGTAAATAAGTAAAAGTAAACATGGAGGCAGTAAGGGTTAAATAGAGATGAAAACACTTTCACTAAAAACAATGAAGTTTATCCAAAGTAAAGGTAAAAATAGTTAAAAGAAAATTAAGGTTAAAAGATGAAATCGAAGCAGGAATGGTACATTTTCCATAAATTTCCTGTTTAAGCCATAATATGTCAGAAACTATTGTGGTCAATCCAAGAAGCATTTTGAGAACATGGAGGAGGTTTGTGTTCCTAAAAGTCCAATCTACAAAAAAGTATCTCATGTTTTACATAGGTATTTACAAAAAGGGAGATAAATTCATATCTCCACAGCCTATTTTTCAGACTCTTCAAAGTCCTATTTTTGACATATTTTTGCAGAGAATATTGTGAACAGATGGAGCTGAATTTTGGGAAACTGAAATATTTTTATCTCAATAACATACTTATCTACAATAATCTCTTTCACTTTTAACATATATATCTTGTATTGAGATATAAAAAGGTATCACTAGACCCTAATTTTGCAGAATTTTTGGGGCAGAATGCACAAAGAAAGGAGGTAGTTAGTGACTTGGAAGCCTCATCATCAATTAAGAGTTGCTATCAAATTCGAATTTCTCTTATTTCTCACCATCAATCCATAAATATAGTGCCAAATAAATTCACTAGTTTTGAGTGTTCTTTATTTAATTTCTATTAATGTAAAACATTTTGAGATATTTGTAAAACCAATCTTGATCTTTTTTCAAGATATTTCAATTTAGAATTTGTATAAATACTTCTTCATTTGAAGTATTTTGGGTGGATTATTTTACATTTGTAGATTTATTTTGATCTTAAATCTAAGAGTGATTGTACCATTTTCAAGTCAACATAATGGAACAACTAATAAAAGCATTTCGCTACAGGATTCATGAGATGAGCCATTTGCAGTGAAGTATCTTCTTTGTTTGATATTGTTAGCTTCTTATGTATTTCATAATTTTAAATGTGTTCTAAATTTGAATGAATTAACTAGAAATATCACTCAAAATTTGTTTAATTACACTTTGTTTTGCACAATTAGTCATTTACATGTTTTCCTTTGATACTCGGATTTGAGAACCCTTAATTGGTCTCCCATCCCAATTGACTTCTTTCATTCCTTCAAAAGTCCGGCCTAGGGAACCCTTAATTGCTCCCTAGATCTGATTTGAAACCATTCCACCATTTAGCCTTTGATATTTGGAGTATCTCATTTATCTTGCCTTGTAGACACTGTTTTTATAATTGAATCCAGTATTGTTTGTCTGACATCCAACTCCATAGCCCAATGGTAGAAGCAAACCTATTTTCATCTAAGTAAAGTGATCCCACCACCCAAAATTTCAAATCAAAACCCAGGTGAAAGCAATAACTAGCCTAAAATCATCTTAACTAAAACAAAGTTAAATTATAAAAAGAGAGCCCTCTCTGAGCATCGGGAAGGCTAGGTCGTGATCTCTGAAAGTGGTTTGTGGTCACCTATATTATTTCTGTTTTTGACAACTTCAAAGAAAATTTGGAGTGATAACATAGTTGTTAACCATACTATGGATGACTAACATTTTCTTCATAAATATTTTACAGGTTTAGATCTGATCTATGATGGTGGATAGTGATTAGACACACAAAGGTTAAAATCATCCACCTGGCGACTCCAAATCAAATTGACAATCAAGACTCCACTGGGGGAATGAACTTGAAAGAACAATATGGGAAGATCAAGTTTCTAACTTGGATTGTTATCCAAGACATCATGTTTTATATCATCAAGAAGGTTTTTCAATATATATTGTATTTTGGAGAAGATCTTAGATTAGTTTCTAATTATTTTCCTTTGAAAATTGTAAATATAAAATCTCCTTACACATTTGAGCAGCATTCTTCTGAATCTTATGATGATCATTTTCCAATCAAGAAATTTCAAATAATCAAGAATCATCTTACAATCCTTGTACATATTCTTGTACCTTGGGAGTTCCTGATAGGTATAAGCCACTCAACTTACCTCCTACACTCCATGTTTTCCCTAACATTTATTACAAGTATCTCCCTAGGTTTGATGGAGAAGATCGTAAAATCACTACCTAAAAACATATTCAAGGTTTTGAGAATTATTTGGACTTATTTGATATTGATGAAGATGATGTTAGAATCAAAAATTTTCCTCTCTCTTTGCAAAGTAGAGTAAAGAGTTGGTTCAAGAATCTACCTATTGCAAGCATCTCAAATTTCCAATAATTTGTCAAATTTTTCCTTGATAAATGGATAATCAAAGTTAATCTTTTTGTGATCATAGAAGAATATAATCAGTTAAAAAGACATTCAAATGAAACAATACAACAATTTTCTGACAGATTTAATCAAATTTATTATTCAATGCCATCAAATATAAGACCTCCTTCTGATTCAACTCTCTTGCATTATCCAAAGGCATTTGATCTAGAGATAGAATTTCAGCTAAGAGAAAGAAAACCTCAACACTAGAACAGACGCAGAACATTGCAGTAGATGTAGAAGTTAATCTTCAAATTAGAAGAGAAAAGTTGAAAGTAAGAGCGGAGAAGAAAAATATTAAGAGGTAAAGCTCGACATTTTGGTAAGAAAAATAGAGGAAAGGATACAAAAGATCGCCATGAAAGATAAATTTTTTGTTCAAAATCACCATGACACATTTATTTCACAAAAAGAAGAGGTTGATAGCCATGAACAAATTCCTGCTAATTCCAACTACCATAGATTAGAAGATAGATTTGTAAAGCAATATGTGGAGAGGCAATCTACTGATCTAATATGTATGTTTGATGACATTACTTCTTTTAATGATTTGCCTAAATATGATCAATATGATGATAATTATGTTCTTCAAATCCAAACTAACTTTACAGAGCAATCAAAAACTAGTTTGGGAAATAAAGGAATTCAATTTCAGCAGCTTGAAAACAGTGATCATCTTATTCATATCAAATATGAAAGTGAGGAAGAAAGTGCAGAAAATTTGGAAATAAGTGAAGCTTCTTTGCCTCTTTGTTTTTCTTCATTTTAGTTCATCACGGAAAACTTTAAAGCAATAAAAAATCAGTAGTCTTTAGGTATTGATATTGACAACAAAGAAGACAATGAAAATCTTACTCAAGATTCTTCAGTTTCACAAGTGCAGTTATCAAATTCTATTGAGACGTCTGATCATATGACACAGGGAAGTTCTATACCACTATGTTTTGAATCATTTCAGTTTTTAAAGGAAATATGGTATAATATCTCCAAAGAAAAGGATGAACAACATGCAGAAATTCATGAAGTCTGATTAAAACCCATAGGTAATAGGTTGCAGCAATCCTTCCACGTCTTTTATGATCCAATATCTGATATGTTAGATGATGAATGCAATCAGAATTTTTCTCCATTAACTAACTATGAGATTCAAAATCAAGATGATAAAGGTTTCACCAGACAGACATTTCAATTAGTAGAAATATCTTCACAAAGCTTATCTAAATATTTGCAGGGTGATAAAGATGAAAATGACATTTCACTTTCATGGCATGGAGGCCATCCAGAACAATTGTACAATTGCTCGGATCAGTTAAACATTAGTGTATATATCTTGGAAGATCCTTTTGTACGGTTTATAGAGTCAACAAAGAAAATCAAGTATTCCCTTATCTTCCCATTTGCTAACAAGGTTATAATTGGTTTTAGAATCTCTGTTTTGATCACAAACAAGTAAATGTAGCAAAATACATCAAATTACATAATTCTTGAATGGTTGCATTGGCTATTTCATTTTACCTAACCAGTAGTTGAATAACTGATTAGAGTAAGTAGGTAGGAATTCAGTTTATTTTAGTTTTCAGTTTTCAACAAGTTATGAAATAATTCATTAGAAGTTGAAGCCTGGAAAGAAGGTCCTAAAGATCTTGATGTTCTATTAGTTTGGTTTGAGAATTGCAGCACCTTATTTCAGTTTCGAATCAGAATTCAATTTGTAGAAAAGGGTGTATTTTCAGTTCAAGATGTTTGGGATTGTCCCAATGGATCATGCTATTAGTCGACGGTATTCTTGACATATCACAAGGAGATGCCATCCCCATGTGGAGCCACTGTTAGGGTCATATAATAATAGGATTCATAATTTTGAATTGACTATGGTCAGTGTTGTAATATTGTACATACCTTTGCTTTCTGTAAATGTATTCCCAAATTAAAAAATTGTAAAGAGGGCATGTCCTAAAAGAACAATCATAGGAAAAAAATGAAAAAAAAAAAAAGATAAAAAAAAGTGAAAAATATGAACCCCACAAAAATAGATAAAAATAGATCATGAAAGTGTGCAAATTCAAATGCCACTACTATTTTACTTTTTCTGCAAATAATGATTATGTGTATCTTGTTTAAAATACCATAATCCATGATAAGTCAATTAAATTAATCTTGACTTTTAATGCTTTAAATTTAATGTTGATAGATAGAGAATAAAGATCTAGCCAAACAGTTTAATCTTGGCAGATAGTTCAAATAGAGAATGATAGGGAGATAAATAGTTTAACCTGAGCTCTTGGATGAAATAAGGTTTGAACTAGTTAGTTTCTTGTTTCAAAGAAAAATGAATAAGGGTTTACAAGCTCAAATTCACCCATGTAAATAATGAATAAAATGTTAAAGTAGCAGATGGGTAGGTACAAGCAATTTTTACAATCATGATTAAACATCATTTGTCATATTACTAATTTCCCTCTCCACAATGTGCTCTAGTACTAAAATCCTTCAGTCATAAAGGCTCAAAGCATTTCTCTGACTTTTGGTGGGACCAGACCCTCAGCTTAATGACTCTTGGATATCAAGTATTGGATTTCCAAAATATTGAACCCTTTTCATTCATGAAAACACCCTTTTCCCTTTACATCACTCATTTTACCCTACAAAATCCCCTTTTCCTAAGTTTAAAACACATTTTACCTAGGAAAGATAAAACCCCCTTAACTAATTCCTCTCTCATTCAAAATACTCAAAAACCCACAAAAATGCTTTTATCCTAAGTATAAGTGTTAAATGTTGATATCGGGCCACCACAATGAAGAAATTCAAGCCAAACATCGTATTTTACATTATTCTTACTATATTTGACATTTCGCACATTCATTTCATACTAGCATACTAACCTAATGTATTAGCTCCCCGATATACCTTTTTCCCATATTAAATAACTCCTTCATATATAATATCCAAACCCCGATTTAATTATAAACTATAGTTTCATCCCCCACATTGTTTAAATTAACTCCTTGCTTCATATTTCCCCGACATAAACCTATTAACCCACCAACCCTTGGTGTCGTTAAGGGAAACCCCGCAAATCTTCACCATGATTTCCCTCTGTGCAGCTTCATTGTGCGACATTCATTAAATCTCTCACCCCAGATCTGACCATATGCGTCCATATCAGACTCACTCCCTCTCTGACCTTTATCATTCCGAGAGCACGCGAGTCATGGTTTTTCTCCAGCCCGATTTTGCTACGTGTCAACCTCTAACATAGATCACGTTCCCTCGGGGAAATACCGCCCGCCTGCCAAAGGCGGTGTGATGGCCTCCAAAATCGCCTCCCCGCCCAACACAAAAACTGTCCATTGTTCATAAAATACTTTCCCCACCAAAATATAATCATTTCCCTCTAAAAGGCCAAGAATCCCCATTTCATCCTTTTTCTCTCATTTTTTGGTAAAACCTCAGCAATACGTTTGCGACACCCTAAGCCTTTGCGACCAAAATTCACTGCCATCTACCACCCAAAGAAGCTTCGAACACCCAATTTGAGCATCCAGTTCACATCTACAGCCACCATACCCTCTTTAATCACCATTCCAACCAATTTGCAAGCCAATTCACCAATTCCTAGGTATTTTGAGAAAAAACCAGAATGGCCCTCTCGTTTGAAAATATACAGTAAAACTCAAAAGGTTACAGTGAAAGTAAAAAAAACACAGTAAAAGGAAAAAGATAAATCAGCCAGATGAAAGAGTATCAGTAAAAGTGTATCATATTGAAAAATCAAAGTGAATAAAAGAAGGCAACATGGAAAACAGTTACAAAGCATACAAATAAAATAAATTCATGTCAAAGTGAAGATAGATGAAAAAAATTGAGCAATCAAGGTAAACAGTAAAAGTAAACATGGAGGAAATAAGGGTTAAACAGAGATGAAAACAATTTCGCCAGCAACAATGAATTTTATCCAAAGTAAAGGTAAAAACAGTTAAAAGAAAATTAAGGTTAAAAGATGAAATCAGAGCAGGAATGGTACATTTTCCAGAAATTTCTTGTTTAAGTCATAATTTTACAGAAACTATTGTGGCCAATACAAGATGCATTTTGAGAACATGGAGGAGGGTTGTGTTCCTCAAAGGACAATCTACAAAAACCTATCTCATGTTTTATACAGGTATTACAAAAAGGGAGATAAATGCATATCTTCATAACCTATTTTTCGGACTATGCAAAGTCCTGTTTTCGACATATTTTTGTAGAGAATATTGTGAACAGCTGTGGATGAATTTTGGGAAACTGAAAGTCTTTTATCTCAATAACATACTTATTTATAATAAGCTCTTTCACTTTTTACATATCTATCTCAGATTGAGATATACAAAGGTATCACTGGACCCTAATTTTGCAGAATTTATGATGCAAAATGCACAAAGGAAGGAAGTAGTTAGTGACTTGGAAGCCTCATCATCAATTAAGTGTTGCCATCAAATTTGAATTTCTCTTCTTTGTCACCACCAATCCATAAATATATTGCCAAATAGATTCATTAGTTTTGAGTGTCCTTTATTTAAGTTCTATTAATGTAAAACAATTTGAGATATTTGTAAAACCAATCTTGATATTTTTTCAAGATATTTCAGTTTAGAATTTTTATAAATACTTCTTTTGAAGTATTTTGGGTGGATTATTTTACATTTGTAGATTTATTTTGGTCTTAAACCTAAGGGTGATTGTACCATTTTCAAGTCAACAGACTGGAGTAAGTAATAAATGCATTTCGCTACAGGATTCATGAAATGAGTCATTTGTAGTGAAGTATCTTCTTTGTTTGATATTGTTACCTTCTTATGTGTTTCATAATCTTAAATGTGTTCTAAATTTGAATTAATTAAATGGAAATATCACTCAAAAAAAAATTAAGTACACTCTGTTTTGCACAGTTAGTCATTTACATGTTTTCCTCTGATAACCGGATTTGAGAACCCTTAATTGCTCTCCCATCCCGATTAACTTCTTTCATTTCTTCCAGAGTCTGGCCTACGGCACCCTTAATTTATCCCTGGATCCAATTTGAAACCATTCCACCATTTAGCCTTTGAGATATGCAGTAACTCATTTATCTTGCCCTATAAACGTTGTTTTTAGAATTGAATCTAGTCTTGTTTGTCTGACATCCAACTCCATAGCCCAATGGTAGAAGAAACCTCTTTTCATCTAAGTAAAGTGATCCCACCACCCAGAATTTCAAACAAAAACCCAAGTGCAAGTAATAACTAGCCTAAAATCATCTAAACTAAAACAAAGTTAAATTATAAAGAGAGAACCCTCTCTGAGCATCAGGAAGGCTAGGTCGTGATCGCCAAAAGTGGTTTGTGGTTACCTCTATTATTTCTTTTTCTGACAACTTCAAATATATTTTGGAGTGATAACAAATATGAAATTGATGTTGGAGGATAATGTCATTAAGTTATTCAATGTCTCTCTCCTCACCATTCAATCCCAGAATAAACCTTCGCATGTCAACAGTTTCTTCCAACACATCAAAAGTAGGCTCTGGCATGTATGATTTCTTAATACATTCAATTAATGATGGCAAGATCCCAACTTCCTTCCTCCTCAATGTGACTGAAAAACAACTGAACATCTGATCAATATGGTCGTGGGTGTGCCCAACAAGAAGGAAACCAACCTTTACCTTCCAAAAAATTCTCAATTCAACAAGCATGTTTAGATATCCAAAAACAACCTGATTTGTGTTTTCATGACAAGTGTTGTCTAATTGTAGATACAAAACTTCAAGAAGATTACGAGACCAATGAGAAAGCACATCATGAATTATGGTTATTGT
Organism: Pinus taeda; assembly: GCA_000404065.3. NCBI lineage: Eukaryota > Viridiplantae > Streptophyta > Pinopsida > Pinales > Pinaceae > Pinus > Pinus taeda. The sequence goes on from APFE030071447.1 coordinate 151,772, forward strand.
CAGATTTGCATCATTATGAATATTTGGAGCTGTGAAGTACACCCTTGGCAACATTTTCCCATTGAAGACCATACAATCGACCAAGTGATACTGAATAAAATTTTTCTCTTTTAAATTTTTGGGTGTGCGAACAAAATGTGGTAAAAATGTTTTCTTCTGGTCTATATCATCAATTATCAAACCCAAATATTTATTCGAATTATCATAACACTTATTTCGATGCTTGTACAACTTTTTCCTTTCACTTGTTTGTTGTTCGCAATGCTCCTAAAGTTCTTTGACAATTGAATTTACACAACATAAAAGAAAGTCATTAAAAAATATGTTTTCATAGTTGATGACTATATGATTTTAAAAGTTAAAGTTATGAATGCTTACCTCTTTCTGACCCTTTACATTTGTCCCTTTTTTATTTAAGAGAAGCCCATATACTGCAAATCCCCATCCTTGTCTTCTTAGGAATACGGACATTGTTGAATTCTTTCTTCCATACCTCACAAAATATTGATATGTAATAAACGACCATGTCCCTCAGTACCTTCTGCATATTCTTTGTTTAAGTTGTAGATTTATCGCCTTGAAAAATTATCTGGAATATGTATTATCTCTCTATTTTGCATACACTCTCCATGCTTTGAAAATAAATCTTTCATCCATGACATTGCAGTATTTGATAATGGTCCAAACTGTCATTTATGGCATACTTCTGAATAAAATGTGGGATCCTTTTCCAAAATTTCTTGGATTCTCGAGAGGCGAAAATTACCCATCGAATGAAACATTTTGAAAGTTTCTATAGATAAATAAAGACCCAATATGATAATCATAACCTGAGAATGTAGATTGCATGCACCCAACTAAATATGAATTTTGCATGCTTTTATTCATTGAAAAATATCTCTTCCTTTTCTCTAATGCAAATTTTAAATCCATATGTTTCAAGTAATCTTTTTTACAAAATTCACTTAAAATGAGAAAATTGATAGATTTTCTTCTCATCAAATATCCTACTCTACCCCTTTTATAACTAGAACATCTTGCATTGATACGAAAAGATCTGCTCCTACTCCTCAATACAATATTTCTTGGCAACATCTCCATCATTGAATCATCATTTGTATAATCATTTTCATCATCATTCTGAGAAACGTTATCCACGCTATGATCAGTTATGCTTTTCAAATACTGACTTGGAGGATATTCTTCATCTTCCCCTTCTTCAGTGCTACTATCATAGTCCTTAGAATTGGGACTAAATGGAAAATTTGACTCGATGTTTATTGGATATTCTTCCTCATGTGCATTGTCAGTGTTGCTCTCATAGTCCATAGAATTAGGACTACATCGAAAATGTGACTCTTTTCTTACTAAAAATGCTACATCCTGTCCTTTGTCACTACTACTCTCATAGTCCTTAAGAGTAGGACTAAGTGCTTCATGCTATCCTTCATCACTACTGTTCTCGTAGTCCATAGGATTAGGACTAAGAGGACACCCTGAAAATCCATTCTTTTGAAATTTTTCATCATTCTCTTCATCATTGTTGCTCTCATAGTCCATAGGATTAGGACTAAGTGGACACCGTGACACTCCATTCTTTTGAAATTCGTTATCATGTTCTTCATCACTGCTTCTCTCATCGTTCATTGGATTAGGACTAAGAGGACATCATGACACTCCATTCTTTTGAAATTTTTCATCATGCTCTTCATCACTAATGCTCTCATAGTCGATAGGATTAGGACTAAGTGGACACCGTGACACTTCATTCTTTTGAAATTCTTCATCACGTTCTTCATCATTGTTGCTTTCATAGTCCATAGGATTAGGACTAAGTGGACATTGTGACACTCTATTCAATTGAAATTCTTCATCATTGTTTCTCTCATAGTCCATAGGATTAGGACTAAGAGGACATCGTGACACTCCATTCTTTTGAAAATTTTCATCATGCTCTTCATCACTATTGCTCTCATATTCCATAGGATTAGGACTAAGTGGACACTGTGACACTCCATTCTTTTGAAATTCGTCATCATTCTCTTCATCACTGCTTCTCTCATAGTCCATAGGATTAGGACTAATAGGACACTGTGACACTCCATTCATTCAAAATTTTTCATCATGCTCTTCATCATTGCTGCTCTCATAGTCCTTAGGATTAGGACTAAGTGGACACCATGAAACTCCATTCTTTTGAAATTCATCATCATGCTCTTTATCACTATTGCTCTCATAGTCCATAGGATTAGGACTAAGTGGACACTGTGACACTCCATTCTTTTGAAATTTTTCATCACTGTTTCTCTCATAGTCCTTAGGATTAGGATTAAGTGGACACTATGACACTCCATTCTTTTGAAATTTGTCATCATGCTCTTCATCACTGCTGCTCTCATAGTCCATAGGATTAGGACTAAGTGGACACCATGACACTCCATTCTTTTGAAATTTGTCATCATGCTCTTCATCACTGCTGCTCTCATAGTCCATAGGATTAGGACTAAGTGGACATCTTGACACTCCATTCTTTTGAAATTCTTCATCATGCTCCTCATCACCATTGCTCTCATTATCCTTAGGATTAAGACTAAGTGCAAACCATGACTCTTTATTTATTTGAAATTCTTCATCCCCTATTTCATCAGTGTTGCTCTCATAGTCATTAGGATTAGGACTAAGTGGAAGAATTGACTTTCTATTCACAGTGGAATAATTTCAGTTATATTCATCAATATGAATAGAGTTGTTACATTGATGAATAGAGTTGTTATGCGATGAAGATGTTGATGCTTCATAAAGTGAAACTTCACTATCAAAAGAATCCATCCCTTTCAAATAGAATAGGTTGAATGATACAAATGCAAACTCTCCTAATGATATTATATAGCTTAAAGAATGCAATTTTCCCTCCAAAAATTTGTTTTCATGTATTTCCCTCCATTATTTTGTTCTACAATTTATTGAAAAATTTTAACTAAATTTTTTTTATGAAATAAATCTTTAAATTTAAAATTGTAAACTAAATCTTTTACCTCAATTAATTTAATAGTTAAACTATATAATATTTACTAGACAAATGAATGTTTTTTTTTAATTTTTATAATACCTTCTAAAACAAATTAATCCCACATTCACCGTGTTGTAAAACAATTCCATAATATTCACTTTATCATAGTTTCTTATATCGTCATAACAAAATTAACATGTTAAATTTTTTTTAAAACAAATTAATTCCACATTAACCGTACGGTAAAACATTTCCGTAATTTCACCTAAATAATAAATTTCATATCACTATTACTCACATCACAACAAAGTTTTCTGAGGTTTGTTAAAATATTTGGAGCGAATTTGTAGAGCAGTTACATTGCTATCAACAACATATTCAACGGAGGATTATTGCATTTGAAAGGTTAGTTAATTTTTCTACTTTGCAAATTTTAAAATTAAATAAGTTTAATGAAGTTTAATTTTTTTTAAATTAAAAAATTTTGTGGGCCAAATTTACCCACTACGTTCGCAATGGGCATGGTGGGCCCGGTAATGCTCATGGTAGCTAAACAGACCCATAGGTTAGGGATGGTGGGGTTGGCTACCCGACACCCTGCCCCACCCTGGCGGCCCAACGACCCGCGAGGGTGGCAGGGAAATTCCAAGAATCGCCCCACCACCTTCATGGGCCATTGGGCCACCAAGGTGGGGTGGGGCTAGGGTTTGGGAGGGGAGGTAGTTGTTGGGCCGCTAGGGTGGGCTACGAGGGGCGGACCCAACGGTCGCGGTTGGCCAGTCGATTTTCAGGGTGTGGTGGCAGGGCGATGTATTTTTTTAATTTCTTATTTTTTTTTAAACTATTATGGTTTATAAAATTAATTATCATTTATCATTTTCATTGTTAATTTAAGTTATTATTTTTTTGTGATTTACTAGTTTATATGTGTCTTTTGTTTCAAAAAAATGGCATCAAAGAAGATTTTTGTGAATCTTTTTGGACCAAAGACTCTTAAAGGTGGATCTTCAAAAAACATTGGTGAACAAACCCCACCTGAGCTAGTGGCTACAAATATTTCAAGTGCCTCAAATGATAAGAAGACAATTTCATACTAGAAAAAAACAAAAGAAGTGAAACTTCCATCAAATGTCTGGTATGTGAAAGAAAGAGAAAGCCAAAATGTTCAGATATATCTATATGTTGGTATAGTTAATGATAATGGAATTTATGAGGTGATGGAAAAGGTCATAAACATGTATTCGGTACTAGATAGTGAAGTTGTTTACATACTTACAAAACTGCCCAAGTCACATGAAAGGATTAAATACCAGTTATCATATTCATTATATGACACGAGAGAGGTATCTACAAAGTTGTGTAAACAAATTTTAAATGAGATGACACAAAATATCGTAAGTATTGTTATTTATATTTTTGTTTTGCGTTCTTGTAACTGCCTCACTATATTTTTATAATTTTGTTTTTATTGACATTTTTTTTTTTTTTTTTTTTTTTCTGGTAGAATTTTGTTGAAAATTGTTCAATTAGGTTGAGAGGCATTCATTTCATAGAGCATGATATCATTAAAGTTAGCATTTTCTACTCAATGTCAGAAGAAGATATGTCAAACAAGAAAAATGTAGTAATTCATGATGCTACAAAACTACATCCAAGGGATCAGAAAAAAAAAATCCTCTAGTGGATAAATCTAGAAAAGGTAGACAAGTTATTTTTGAAGACGAGGAAGTTGAAACTGGTAGTGAAGAATATGTTGTTGTTACTGAGAATGACATTAGAACTAAGAAGAGTCGTAAAAAAAAAGTAACAATGCCCAAGAATAAAATTGTTCCAGTTAATGATGATAATGTTATGAGGAGGAAAAGTAAAATTGAACATTTTGAAGTAGTCATTACCAACAGTCAAGAACCTAGTGAAACTTTAAAAGAAAGCAGAGAAATCATTACACTAGAAGATGATTTAGAGGATGGCATTATCAAAACAAAACAAAATGTCATTCGACAAAACTTGACAAAGAGAAACTTAATTGAGGGTGGTCATACATTTCAGCTTAATGTCAAACAAATCTATAAGGCAAGTGAAAGAAAATGTAAATATCAAATCAGAAAGTCACACCATATGCATGTTCACAACTTGATGACATTGATGAGGTACAATCCATATGCTCATGTGGTTAATTATGTGCTTCTTGTTGATCCAGATCAAGTTCCCAACAAAGAAGCATTTGATAAGTCAAAATGTTTTGAATACAACTATTATGTGCTTGGGGGGAACCATTCTGTAGAAGCTCAAAGACAATTGACGAAAGAATATCCCAATAACCCATGTTTTGAAACAATGAAATGTATCATTTATGCTGGTTTATTGGATATAGAAGCAAAGTTATTGGCATGGGATCATAATTCAGATAATGAATATAGGATGTCTATGACTTTCATCCAAAGGGTTAGATTTATTCATAGTGGATTTGAAGAAAAATGTGGTGGAGATAGGATAAATGTTACTGTAGATTTCCAAAATGAATGTTGTATGGAAATAGGTTATCAAATTGAAGAGAAAATCAATTCAAAAGGCGACAAAGGCAGCAAAGTTAGTGATTTATTCAGAGGTGTTGATAACATTTTCCAGTTGGCATTTAGAACTGGAGAGATATGAGAGTTGATTAATGAGATTTTTAGCATGTAGGATAACATTGGCATTAAAAACCAGAAGGTCAAAAGGTCTAAACCATTGATATGTAGCAACTGTAAATCAGGTCTTGAAATGAAGCATCTTTCAAAAGATATGACTATCACACCTTGGAGAGCATTGCAAGGAGTGAAGGATGAAAAACTTGTCAAAGCAATATTATCTCATGTGAGGTCAAAAGAATTATCATTGGAGGAAATGTCTGAGGAATTTCAAAAGTAAGTTTGTTAAATTATTTTTATTTATTTCTAGATTATAATTTTATTTTAAATATAACATATTGTTCCTGGTAGCATTTGTTATACATATCATTATACTATTTTTTTTTTAATTTTTATCTATGCAATCACAAATTTTACATGAAATTCAAGAACAAATAGTTAAATTTGTTGAATGAAGATAGATGGGATGATGTTGACGCAACTATCCAGATTCAAAGTTCTACATCAACAATTAAAAAAAATATATATATATATATATATATTATATTATCTTGCATTTAAAAAGGTTTGTTGATTTATACATTCATTGTATTCATCTGTAATATATGATTTTTAATTTATAACTTACACATATATTTGTTTTATTTTATAAAATATGAAGAAGGATGCAAATGGAGCACCAGATAGTTTCAGAATCTTTATTGAAAAAATTAAGATCGAAAGACTGAAGAAGCAACATCTTAAGAATGTTGAACTTGATCCACTCTTACTCATTTCATTTGGAATGGGCTTGAAACTATTCAATATCAGGAAATACAAGGCGACTACGAAGACATTGCTAAACTCATACCTAAAAGGGATTATGCCCTAGTTATTGCAGATATTCCCCATGGTTTCAATATTCCAAGCATTGACTATGATAGTGACCCTTATACTTATCAAGCTCTTAGTAAAGTGGTTGTGGGATTTCTAGAAGTCACATCATCACCATTATGGATAGTTGTGACATTTCATTTGGACACATAATTGGAAATGTTATTGTCAATCTTCAAGGAGAAAACAAATTCAAGGATGCAGCTTACATGGTAAGACGTTTATAAAGTATATTTGATTAATGTTAAAAAAATCATTTATGTACAAGTTAATTGAACTTTTATTGTTTCATGTTACAGGAAAAAGTCAAATCTTCTTAACCATGAATATCAACCATTTATAAATGATTGTGAGTTCATCCATATTGATAGTTGGGCAAAAGATGATAGCTATATGTCTATGATTTTTAATCGGGTAGATGGAAAGAGTCATAGCCAAACACTGACTTATGATGTTGATGTGAGAAAACTAACATATGAAGACAAAGACGCAAAAGGAGAGATAGTTAACATTTATCAAAAACCACAGTTATTGATTAACTATCTTATAGACATATGTTCAAATGAAGGAGATTGGGTTTTGGATTTATTTTCTCACTCAGGTAAGTTTTATTATATGGAATTGAATTTCAATATGTTATTTCTTAATTTATATTTCATTGTACGAATTTACTTCATTATTTCTTTTGTGCTTGATAATTAGGTACAACACTAGCATGTTGTCATCAAAAAGGAAGAAATTGCATTGTCATTGAAAAAGATTCAATACAGTGCAATTTTATTCAGCAAAGAATTAATGTTATTCAATTTCTTCCAGATACAATGCAAGAAATTGGGTTGAAGAAAGGAGACTTTAGTGAATCACATGTGGCAAAAAAGGAAAAGGAACCCCAACCACCATTACACGGAATGATTGGAAAGGCATACATTGGGTGATTCGCAGACATCAAAGATCCATTAGAAGAGGAAAATGAGTAAAATGAAGCAGAAAATATTGTGGAAGAAGACAATGATGAAACTCTAGAGGACGAAGAGTTCGGATTGCATGACATTATTGATTAAATTTAAGTTATGCTTGGAAATCAAGCTCATTTTTTGTAACTATTAATTAGTTATACTTGTAATGTTTTAACTTTGACATTTTATGAGAAGAATAAGCACTCAATTAAGGTTGTTATATGTTCAATATTTGTATTATGTGATTTTCACATTAATTTTATGTTAATCATTATTTTTTGAAAAAAACTGTGATTTTTTTTTATATGAAATTCATAAAAATAAATAAATAAAATAAAATAAAATAAAAAACACAATTATTATTCAACTGTTTTTAGTTAAAATTTCCCTATAAAAATTACGATTTTGACATGTCATTTCTAGCCAAAAAATTAAAAAAATTATCAAAACATATAGTTTTTTATTATATTTATGCTAAAAATGATTATTTTTAGGTCAATTGGTAAAAATTATTGTTTTTTGGAGACAATTATTTCATGTGGATTGAAAAATTAATTAACGATGTATAAATATGTAGAATATCGAAAATTCAAAATATCGACCTTCTTCTTTAAATATGCATAATAAAAACCTCTCTACAAAAAAAAACAAGAAAATATGAATAAGAGAACCACTTCAAAAATTATTAAATTTAGAAAAAAATTATTTACATTTCATATATTAGAAAATTTAAAGTCAAAAAATAGGTCTTTTAAAAAAAGGGCCTGATGCAGAATTACCACTTTCTTAAATCAGTTTGAAAATCACTACCATTCTAAAACATAATGTACATAAAAAAATTTAAAGTGCCAAAAACTATGCTCTAAAAAAAACATGTATGTTTTGCATCACCCCTTTTCAAAATCGGGTCACCATTTTGCTATCTCTACGAAATGGGTAACAGTATCACTTCCCATTTGACCTATAACCTTGGTTAGAAGACTTATGAAAGAACAAGGAGACAAAATATAAATATAGTAGAATTATTAATAATCAAGAATACTTATCTCTAGAGGAAGGTTGACTCCCTCTTAATCTTGGACCCTTTTACATAAAATATTTTATTCACATCGACATGTTATAATGTCTTCCATTTTAGGTTCCTTTTTCTTTTACAACGGAAACAAATAATTATGTTTTCTATTTCTATGGTTTTCTCCTTTTATTCCATACTTAGTTAGGGTTTACAAACCCTAGATGTCAAGACATGCTACTTACAAACTTATGGAGTTCTACAACCACACAAGAGAGTTAGTTGCAAAACCCTATATTTTTAGGGTCTTTAAGATCTTTTATGGCAAGAATTGAAAATCCTATACAAACCCTAGAAGATTCATAGTCATCAAGAGTTGTCATCAAAATTATGTAAAATCATAATGATATTATCATGCATTTCATATGACTATGAGACCTAACATATCATCAAAATCTAGACCATTTTTTTCTTTAAATGACCATATAGAGAACTTGACACATATCATGGAATGCACACAACATTTATACATACCTCTACAACTCTTACCTTGTATTTTCTTTGTCAGATCCAATTATCCTTCAACAAATGTAAACCTTTCAACACAAGTGCCTCAATTCATCATCCTTCAAGCTAGAGATATTTTTGCAGAGTCCTTTGTATAGTCTTTCCAATATCTCGGTCTTCATGGTTTAGGTCCCTTCATCAAACAAGAGACTCCACTTTTGGTATTTTCAGCTATGATCTAATTCTAAGAATTATTCCTTTCAGTAGGCTTCATTGATTAATTCTTCTCAGAGTCGATATACATACTTCACAAACCATCACAAAGATCACTGTCAAAATTTCTATTACATAAAAAATATTTTCCATATTCATTCCTCCAAGTCACACAATGATAATCATTGTAAATGGACATCCACCATAAGTGATGAATTATAGAGCACAATGAAGATGCCACGAGTATACGATACCACCGTATCATAGTAGAGTCTACGATTCATTGACTATTGTGATATTTAAAATAAGTAGGTCACAGTCCTTTGTAATGTGTACCTCAGAACGAGCCTCAATTATATAAATGTGTTCCAATATACTGTCACAATAGTGCGATATCAATCAAAGACACAATACCAGAAGTGATGTTATTGTGTAACAGCGTCACTGAGTATATATTGTTAGGTGTGGAGCCTGATTATATTCTTTATTCAGAGGTCTTTTTTTTAGCTGGATGTATACCCCAGGAAGATTATACACTCTTCAATGCGGGGGGGTGCAGGGGGGACTTGTCCCCCCAAAGTGGGTCCAAGATGCTCCATTCCCCCCCCCCCCCTCGCTAGGGGGTTCGGAGGAAAGTAGGCCTCTAACGGGGGTTCAAGGCCAGTGCCCCTGATGATCCAAAATGGATCTACAATAGACTTCTAAGTCTAAAGTGTTCCTCACAGAGGAAAATTAAAAGCCAAGGATGCTCTTAGGAATAGCCCCATTGTGTAGATCTTTTCATTTTGAATCTACTGCAACTTGAATGGGCTAAAATGGAATTCGGATGATGAAGTTATCACATAAAGAAGATTGCCTTTGTCCTTTGGAAAAGGAGGTATTTCTTCTAAAAATGGCATAAAAGGCCTTATATGCAAAATCACGTGTGAAAGGTTAAAAGGGTGGACCCGAAATATTATGTTCTGCAGCCTAAACCCTTATCGGATTTGTGAGATGTATCGGATCGGAGCGATGAAGGGAAAAAGGCGTGGTGGGAGAACTTAGTGATTACTATTATGTGATATGTCGAGTGTCGATGATAGGATCGGCAGATAGGCATAAACGATGTACAAAACCCCTGGGCCGTAGCCGATTGCGACATGCGATAGCGATCTGCAGCATGCAATCTCAAGCATTGGATTGGAAATGAGATCAACTGCCAGGATTAAATTGGAAATGGGGAGATCAGCGATCCCAGACACAAAGGGTCGATGCGATAGCAAGATGCGATGTGATCTGGACCATCCGATTGGGAATCAGATCAACGGTCCAGCTTAAATTGGCGATCGGTGATCGGTGATCCCCGATAGCAGGGCCATTGACACATCACGATTGCGATTAGCGATTAGGGCTGGACCCAATGGGAATTATAAGCCTGATTGCATAAAATTTAAAATCCAGGATTTTCAAATTTTCTATGTATTAGCGCATTTCCGCTATGAAACCGAAATACAAAGGAAATGTGCCCAAAGCGATAAAACGGACTAGATAAAGAGGACATGCAGCTCTATATTTATTTGAGTTCTGTAATGAGTGAGATTTTAGGCGGGCCTCAGGCGGTAAGTGGTATTGGACGGGCTCCATCCAATCCCATACGCGGGCCAACACGTGGCTTGGCGCCGGAGAGAGAAAACCACCTTTTCGGGTGGGTAATTTCTGTACGCCTAAGCCACCCGAAATGAATATCAACTGTTGGATCGAAGATCACAGAAATCAATGGTGGGCTTGCGATAGCGACCAAAGTAGGACCCAATAGGATTATAGGGCAAATTCAATTATTTTTGAAGTCCGATAGAAAGAGTTTTTGCGAATTTTTCACTGTTTTTAGTGTATTTCTGGTAAAACTCTGTGTATTGGAATTTTGTTCCATTTTCGGGTTTTCGCCTGAGGAAAGGGCCCAATTCCTTTGTAATAGCCCCTAATCATTATTCGAGATGGCAAGCGGGTGTTTTGTAAACAATGATGCATTTGTAACACGTAGAGCCATAGAGCCAGAAGCCAAAGGACCAAATGAAGAGACAGAGGAATGATTATATGCAGAGAAATGGACAGGAAACCGCAGAGTTGGAAGAATGCCTCAAAAAAGTCAGAGAGCACGATTGAGAGTGGGGAGAGTGGATAGCACAAGAAACTAAGGGAGTCTTTAGGATCGCTTGGAGGTTGAGCGAGTGAACCAGAGAGCTGAAGGTTGCTGAGAGAGTCACTTGGAGGTCAAGCGAATTACAGAGGCACGTCGAGGCCGAGAGAGAGCTCAAAGAAGCCAGGACTGAGAATCAAGAGCTAGAGCTAGAGCCAGAGCCAGAGCCACGAGCCAGAGCCAAGCCAGAGAGCCTGAGAGCTTCAGAGCTAGGGATGAGATGGCATTCTAAGCCCATTGTTTCTATGTACTACAGTGGAGTTGAGCGTGGAGCTTGTAAAATTACTTTGCCATAATCCCAGAGAGCCTAGTCGAGTTGATTATATCTCAACGAGATGTAGCCCAAGATTTTTGGGTGAAATCCAAATTAATATTGTTGTTATGTGTTATTGCTTATTGTTGCATTTCATTTGTTGCTTATTTTTTGATTTACTTACTGTCATATGTATTCTATATCAGCATAAGCAAGTGAACTTAAAGCACATAACTAGTTTTAAAACAAACATGAGTATACGCCTATTTTCAAGCATTATTAATTCTGCATTTCGTTAATCACTACATCTTGGGAATATATAAGATTTGGGAGTGGGAGAGGTTCTTGTAAGCTTAACAAGAAGCCTTTAGTGCCCCATTTTTAGATCACCCGAATTTAAAAGATAGATGTAAAATTGTCTTGTCAATTATTGTAATTTTGTAGTCAATCTGAGCCATTCATTAGGCAAATGATCTGACCATAGAAGTTATGTTTAATTTAGGGTCTTTTGCCCTAGAAGGAAACCCCTCACTATATATGAGGGAATTGTATTGTGGATGTGTACATGTGTATTCTCAACAAGAAAGAGAGTGGAGATTGTGTGAGAGAGAAGAGGAAATTATAACGGATCTATTGTAGGTTGTATCTCTTCATTTTACTGGATAATATAAAAGGAAGGACTGGTTGTTTCACCATGGACGTATTCAAAATTAGGTCTGTGTCTCTCTTGTTTTATGCATTTTCTGTGTTTGTGTTTCTACAATATTTTATGTGTTCTATTGCTCTATAATATATAATTTTCTAATATATATATGAGCCATAGTCAATTCATTCCATAACGAGGTGTGAGCATAAGAGCCATAAGCCCAAATTGGGTGAACCACGTATATCTGTGTCTCTCTTGTTTTATGCATTTTTTGTGTTTGTGTTTCTACAATATTTTATGTGTTCCATTGCTCTGTAATATATAATTTTCTAACATATATATGATCCATAGTCGATTCATTCCATAAAGATGTGTGTGCATAAGAGCCATAATATGTGTGTGTGTGTGTGTGTGTGTGTTACCATATGTGAACCACAACAAGAAGAGAGAGCCGTACACAACAAGAAATAATGTTACAGGTATAATGAGACATAGTTTAACGTGAGAGTATGTGATTCATTATAGCTACAAGCCACAGATAACAACATAATGATAACAATGCGAGCCTGAGAGACATGTTATGTGATCTATCTATACGAGTTATTTATGACAATCCATCAAAAATGTGAGGCGTTGTTGAACATGAAAGCCACAGTTCTTAAATCAAACCACAGATATATAATGAATGTGAATTATCACCTCAAAGGTATTTGAGTCAATGGCATGACAAATGCGAGCTTCAATATATGAGATACGAGGTTCTGTCATATCAAGGGTTTAATTATCAAAAGTGTCCATGTCCAAACATGTTACTGTGTTATATTATTGTCCATACATCATTTGCAAGGAGTATGAATGTATGCGAGTCATAGCGTGCTGATTTTCACCACAAAACATTGTGAGCTACTGGGAAATGTAATGTGATCCACCACATAGATTAAATATGATCTCTAAGATTCAAAATGGGATTTTTGATACAATGACCCTCAGTATTTTATGCCAGCTAATAGAATAAGTCATAGGTACTTCTCTAAAATGTTACCTTTAGAATCGAACCATAGTAATGAAACTCATAGAAACGAGCCATTGAGATTAGGGTTTTGCTCATGTCACAGAGTTTAAATTATATCCACAAGAGATCCAAAATTTTGATCAATCCATAGTAATTCAACAAAAATTTGTTCCAAATAGAGAGATATCCTTCAATAATATATTATACTTCGATCCAAATTCAGCAAAGTGTGATCTTCAGACCTCCTACTTCAAACCTTAGCTCTAATACCATGTTGAGAAATTAGGAGGCTTATGAATTAGGATGATTTCTCTTCTTTAATAATTGCTTGTGAAGTTTATTGGCCTTTTATTAATATTTATTATGTTATTTTCATCAAACAATTACCAAAAAGTAAACATGAATATCACAATAAAACAATGAACACAAGATATAGGCTCCAAGCTAAGGAAAATCCCCTCCAAGGGGAAAACCCAGAAAAAAATTCTTCTTATAGCATCAGACCAAAGTGAGATACCCAAGACCCATGACCATAAAAGACTCCAACATTCTAGATTCCAAGGCAAGCCCATGTTACACATAGAAAATCCATCAACAACAAGAGACAAACAATAAATATATTATTAAAAACATATCTTCAATAAGAGATACATCAAGGAAAAACTTCCACAAATATGAGCTAAAGATAAACCCTCCTTCACTTGTCAATTTCAAAGTTTAGCACTCCTTTTGCAATATTTCACAACCAATTTGTGTGAATTGTGTGTCAAAATGAACTCAACTCTCCCTCTATTTATAATGTTCAAAGGGGTTCGAATAGACATGTCTTCTTGGGGAAAGGTAGACTTGGCATCTAGGGGAAATTTTGACCCAAATTACATGTTCAAATACTCTTTCTCCTTGTTCTTTACAATATGTCCAAATAGGAATTTGATTCTTTGAATCAACAAATACTAAAAGCATGAATAACATGCTTAATTAATGAAATAATAATTTATTTTTCTTTGTTATGCTTCTTAACCTGCAAATCAATACCGAACAGAGAATATGCGAGAAAAATACCCAGATCACAGAATATGCGAAGAAAATATACCCAGAACACAGAATAGCAAGGATTTTATTACTCAGAGAGAAATGTTCATAGGCCTCTTCGAGGGGGAAACCTCCAATAGAGCAGAGCTCGATTACAAAACAAGACACGGTGCTCCTCGCAGGGAGTCCCTATCCTTTATATATGACTCAGACATGCAATACCATGGGCCAATACCGTGGGTTTTATTAATACCATCTATCTAATACTACCGCCCATTTACCCTTTATTTAATACTACGGCCCA